>ALYI01003800.1:0-74287 GCA_001969225.1 Ceriporiopsis andreanae CBS 279.92 | reverse complement strand
GAGCCGGTAGAGCCAGTCGAGCCCGTGGAACCGGTCGAACCTGTGGATCCAGTCGAGCCCGTGTTGCCAGTGGAACCGGTGGTGGATGAGCTGCCAGTCGAGCCGGTCGAGCCGGTGGACGACGAGCTGCCAGTGGATCCAGTGGAACCGGTCGAGCCGGTCGAGCCAGTGGACGAGGACGAGCCGGTGTTGCCAGACGTGGCGCCGGTCGAACCGGTGGAACCAGTCGAGCCGGTAGAGCCAGTCGAGCCGGTAGAGCCAGTGGACGATGAAGTGCCGGTGGATCCAGTCGAGCCGGTGGAAGACGAGCTTCCGGTGTTGTCAGACGAGCCGGTGGAGCCAGTAGAGCCAGTGGCGCCGGTCGAGCCAGTGTTACCGGTGGATGCAGAGTCGCCAGTCGAGCCAGAGCTGCCCGACTGGTTGCCTGAGGTCGCGGAAGATCCGGAAGTGGTGGACGAACCGGTGGTGGTGGATGAACCGGTAGACGAGGACGAGCCGGTGCTGTCGCTCGAGCCAGACGACGACGACGAGCCGGAGCCGGTGGCGGTGGACGAGCCAGTTGAGTCGGAGCTGCCAGAGGACGAGCTGCCGGTACCAACGGTGGCGGCACCGTCAGCGGAGCACGCACCAGCCTCAACGATGCCGGCACCAGTCTCAATGGCGCAGAGGAGGATGTCCTTGTAATCACCTCCGGCCTCCCACATGGAGAAGCCGCGGAGGCCCTGCTCCTTGAGCCACTTGCCCTTGGCGGTGAACGCAGCAGCATCGTCGAAGGAGATCATGACCTGGGTGGACTCGTCGTAGACGTAGGCCTGGAGGGGGGACAGTGATGTCAATATACATGGACGAGCCAAAATGGTAAGGAAGACTGACGGTCTGCGAGCACTCATCGAAGCGGTAGTCAATGCCCTCAACGACGGTACCGTTCTCGTAAAGGAAACCGCCCTTGATCATACCCCAGAAGTCGAAGAGACCGCCGGGACCAGTGGGGTTGCCACACATGTCCGTGCCGGTGGTGGTCGCATCCCAAGCGTCACCTTGTGGCTGCTTGGACGCGACGAACGGCGGGTAAGGCGCAAGCACGTCGACGTCATCGTCGCACTCGAACGCATCGTTAACCTCGACGGTGTAAGAGTGACCGTACGCGGCAACACCAAGCACGAGCTGCTTGGCGGACATACCGGCAGCCTGCCATTGAGCGACAGTCTGGACGGCGGAACCCTGCTGGTTGGCCTTGTCGGCGCAGGTGTCGTTGAGAGGGGCGTTGGGGCCAACAGTGGGAGACCTATATCAACAAGCGCATCAGATCACGATGATGAAAAGATAAATTCGCGGAAAAACGAACCATGATCCCCAGATATCGTAGTTCATGAGCGACACCCAGTCAAGGGTCTCAGCAAAGCCGCTGACGTCGGTCAGAGGCTTGCCGTCGGGGCCATTCCATGGCTGGAGGGGCGTCGACGCGGTGAGCAACAAGTTCTTGCCAACGGAGTCAGCGCGAAGCTCCTTGAGGAACGAGACGAAGTTCGTGGTGTCGTCGGGGGACTCGATGTTGCAACCAACACCCTGCTTTCCGGGGTACTCCCAATCGAAGTCGACACCGTCGAGCTTGTACTGAGTCGCAAAGTCGGTGACGGTCTTCACAAAGGCCGTACGGTTTTCTGCGGTGGCAATGTTGGACGAGAAGTAGCGCGAGCCAGTCCAGCCGCCGAGGGAGATGATCGCTTTAACGCCCTAAAATAAACAAGACAGATCAGTGGAAGGCCACAGTGCGGCGACAAAAGGGCGACGCACATTGTCATGGGCAGCAGACACGAACTGGGGGAGGACGGTCTGGTCACCCTCGTCAAGAGAGAGGACAGTGACGTCTGGTACTGTCGCGCTGTTGTGGTGTCAGCACAAGCGCGAGGAACGAAGCAAAAGAGCACGTACGCGAACGAGTAGGTCATATGTGTGTACTTCGACCAACTGACGTTCTCGACCGAGAAGCCCACCGTCGAGTGCCAGCCAGCAAACCAGGCGGCGGCGACCATGTCGACGGATGAGCTGGAGGAGCTGCTGGAGCTGCTGGACGAGCTGGACGAGCTCGTGGAGGTGGCGGCGGCGGCAGATGACACGGCGGCCGCGCTCGAGCTCGCGCTCGATGTCAGCGAGACGGATGAGGATGGGGTTGCGACATTAGTATTATGAGCGAGAACAGCTGGAAGTAGAAGGAGCGACGATGAAAGGACAGTAGTGAGAGACCACATCGTGTCTGCACAGAAAGAAAGTGTGCAGAGAAAGGATGGTGGTTGTGAGACAAGATGAGGATTGTTGGGTTGCTAGGACCGACGCCTGGTCTTTATGCACCCTCGGCGGGTGAACCTTGTGACCTGTTGCTCGACCGCTGATGCGTTACCACCCCTTCATCACGGCACACAAATAGACTAGAAATAACCGCAAGAGCTCTAAGAAAATTCTTATGGTGATTCCGAGACGTCTTCGCGCTCTTAGCCCTCGTAAACGAGCGATTTCTGTCCTCAAACTCGCGCACAAACTCAGTTATACGAGATCGGGCATCACCGATCGGCGCTAATTTTGAGTGGTTGCTACCGGTGAGCGTCTTTTCCAGTCGCGATCGTCGAAAAAGCCTACGCCAAGCCTACGCACTCAAAGAACTGGCAACAGTCTGAGAGGCTGTGAGGGTGTCTGCATGCCAACGCACAAGGACATCCAGTTCTCGGGTGCGGAGGTTCGATAATTACGGCTCATATTAACCCCCTTTTAGACAGGCACCGGGGCACACAGGCAATGCGCGTCGTCGCGCGAACACCCCTTTTCACCGTCACACACAGCGTGCACGCGCCATACGTGGCAACCCGACGCGATCTCCGCGCTTTTGAGGGCCCTGCTACGTTGCTGGCGTGTTCTCGGGGTGTATATGACGCCCAGAGCACCGCCAGCACGCCTGCGGCTCCGAAGTCTCAGCTCCAGGGAAAGTCCGCGGGTACAACGTACAGACGGACGGAGAAGAAGGACCCACGCCCCCTCGTGTCCTCTATCCAAGTACACCGTGTACGCTTTTATACCTTTTTGGTTCCACAGTCTGATGTGCGAAGGCCACCACTGACTCGTGGAAACTCAAAGAGAGTTCATCAGCCCAGATATATAGGTACCTTGTGTCCGCAGTTTCATTGTGGTCTCTTGCTCCTCACGTTCACAACCCCTCCAACACCTACAAACTTTTGGTAAATCATGACAGCGGATTTCAGAGCTAGCCAGCTTCAGGAAAGCTTCACGAACCTGAAAAGTGACCACTTCGAGTTGCTGTCGCTTTTCAGATCCGTGGCGGATTCCCTGAACGCACAGTCGGATAACGCGGAATTGTCTACGAAAGCGCAGGAATGGGACACCCTTCGGCAGGTACAAAGCATTTCTGCCCCTGTCGGCTATAGGTGTACTGATACGAGAAATAGGAATATCGAGAGACTATGCAGGCATCGCGGCGAAGTGCTGCGGAGTGCGCATCTCTCATGACCCGTGAGTGATTATATACATCGTGATACTGACCTCGTGTGGGCTCACAAGGGCACAGAGTACTCGATTTCACTCAGGCAGGTCCTCGCCATCGATGTATCGATGGAGCAGAAGAGGGTCCATATTGGCCTCTTCCTCCAGGTAATCAACCTACTCACCTGGCCACGTGTATCAGCCTTATGTACGCGCTGCTTTTTTAGGAAGCCATAAAGGGCCAGAGGGTCGCACGGCAGTCAGAAGACAAATTTCGGCTTCTCGCCGAGCGTGTTGCAGTATTTGCTCGGGACCCCAAGGACAACGGCAACGATAAGCCCAAGGAAGGGTTATGGGCGAAGATCTGCAAGGTAATCCGAAGGTCAGTCGTTCATAGCTCGATCCTGCCTGCTTGACAAATACTGATTTTACGTTCTTGATTGAAAAATCGGTGCCGAGCAGGGTCTGTGACAGCGCAGCAAAGGTTCGCACGGATATTCAGGATTTACTGTGTGCTGCCAGATTACTAACACTATGTCACGTAGCTCATCGCACAAATCGGCCGTGCGGTGCTCGAGCAGTTGTCGCGCGTCCCGCCGACTACTTTCCGCATGGGTACGCGCCTGTTTCCTACACCAGCTATCTACTGCTCACTGCTGTCCATACTACACAGGTCCCATTCGCGCGGAGTATGTGCGCATGGAGAACTCAAAGGGTACTTCCACTATCATCATATCTAGCCTTTGTGTTCCATGTTCACACAATTTCTGCAGCCCCACGGGAGCCTCACTTTAATAACGTCGCCCAGGACCTGAAGGACGACTGTAAGGACATTGTGGCCCGCCTGAGTCGCGTCATAGGCGCGTGGGATGCCGCGAGGGCGTCTTGCGAAGAGTTGCAGACAATCCTGAAGCGGATCGACGGCGGAATCGTACGCTATTTCATGCCTAGCGCGTGACGACGGACACTGACTAAGTCTTACATAGACCATGGACATGGTCGAACTGTGCCGCCCATTCGTGGTAGAGGCGGAAGTGCTGTACGTCCCGCTGATTGAAAGTCTCCGCGCGTACTCCACCGGGCATGAGCCGGTCTACTTCAGACCGTGAGAGTGGCATGCGCGACTCCTCGACTAGACTTGCCCTCCAATTCGCCGATGATTGTGACTGCCCCGCCATTATGGTAACGACCCCCCGCGACGAAGAGTCAAGTAGCACCGTTATGAAGTTTACGCTTCCAATATGCCAATGGATTGCCCTTATACAGTACCGTGCGACGACGACAAGCATCGCGGCAACACTGGAAAGTTTGTGCGCAGCCCTCCTCGTGTCTGTCTGCAGGCCCATCACGTCCAAATGCTTGCCATCCTTGAACGAACGTCACACGGCTCGAACTCTATTAGGGCGTTCGAGGTCTCATGGCTTTATAAAAATACCGAAAGCTCACGCTCTTATCATTCACCGCTCTCCTTCCTGGACCACCACCTCAACGCTCGCCAAATTCAAAGTGTAGCATGATTCGCCCCGAGCAGCCGCAAGTCAAGTATCGCGTCGAGCAGCTAAAGAATGCCTTTGCGGCACTGAATAGTGATCAGAACGAGGTCTTGGCACTGTTCAGATCCGTAGCGGCGTCCCTGGAGGCATGCCCAGATATCGGGGACAGTCACCCCGCTGTGCAGGAGTGGCGTGACATTCGTCAGGTACGAAGAACGCGCGCAGGATAGCTGGTTGTGACGTTGTGCTGATGGAATCCATAGAAATATCTGGAGACGATGCAAGCGTCGCAGCGTAATGCCTCGAAGTGTGCATCGCTTCTGTCCCGTAAGTTGCAAAACGGCATCTCTGTAGTACTTATTACTGTACGAGCTCACAGCGTCGCAGAATACTCTACGGCCCTTCCGCATCTATGCTCCTACCAACCGCCAGTCCAGGAGAAGAACGCTATCATCGATCTCTTCATGCAGGTAAATATCTCCATGGCCACTGCCAGTGTAGTTCCCCCACGCGGATACTGAGATGGCGTATGACTTCAAAGGAGGCCGTCCAGGGTCGAGTGCGCGCGCAAGCAATAGAGGCCACGTTCGTCGAGCTCGCTGAGCGTGTCGCGGCGTTTCCGCGCCAATTGGCACCACAAGACAACGGTGGCGGATTCTGGGCTAGGCTGTGGACATTCGTTAAAAGGTACGTCTAGTACTGGTACCGTCTCACCTGGGTCGACATAGTAAAGCTCATTGTATGAAACATCATCGCTAGACTTTGCGAGACAGTTTGCAAAGTTAGTAAGGTGATAAACGAACAGCATAATATGTTGTTAATGCCAACCTGGCTAGCTTCTCGATCGAATTGCGAGATGGGCGGTCGACATTTTTGTCTCGCGCGTGGGACATGGGTCTTTCCGTCATGGTAAGAATATCCATTCCAACTATCTTGAGACATTCAAATGGATCACTGAACGCTGTATGCACAGCTTCCATGAGCGCAGAGTATATCCCCTTGAAGGCGCGCGTAGAAGGTATGTTGTAGCGTATCGGGATGTCTTGACGTTCACGCGGTTTGGGTAGCGTCCCGCTCTCCTACGCTCCAAGAAACCCGGGATCAGGTCGAAGATGATAGCATGAAGCTCAAGGGCCACCTGTGCAACGTTGCAAACGTGTGGATCGAGATCGCGCTCTCGTGCGATGAGCTCGCAACAATCCTAGGGCGAGTCAGCGGCATGTTCGTAAGTACATCGTCGGATTCTGTATCGGTGCGGCAAAAACTTACCACGGTCGAACAGAACATCCCAGAGATGTGCAATCCTTTCATGACCCAAGCAGAAGTGCTGTATCGCCCCCTCATTGAAGGACTTCGTGCGTATTCTAGCGGGCGCGATCCTGCGTGGTGAATCTGGAAAATATGCAATAATACACTCATCACTCGAATCGCATCCAACATGTACGGCGTGTTCTGTCCGCTGAGGATCTCGCAACGAGTCACGACTTCATGATAAGTACTTACATAAAGAGTGTTTGGTACAATCTGTCCATTATATTATCGAGCGAGCTTTCGGATGAGTCGGCGAAATGAACAACCCAGATAATATCATGCAGCACTGAAGGTGGCCAATGTGCTATCGCATTCGACGGACGTGGCAAGAGGGAGAGATTTACCATGCAGCCGCCCGGGGTGCCGGCCGCCCGCGCTTTGCCCGCGCGTTGGATCTCGCGCCAAATCTTTGATCGTTCTCTTCGACTCTCTCTATCTTGCTGAACTTCGCACCACGTAGACCCGCAAGAAATGTCAAAAATGGGCTGTCACAAACGCAAAGTCGAATACGTGCTCTTCGACATGGACGGTACGCGTGTCTCGTGTCGATCTGCAGCGATCTGGCATTGATGGACGTGTTTTTCGCGCAGGGCTGTTGATTGATTCTGAACGGGTGTACACACAAGTAACAAGTACTCGTCTCTGACATGCGTCCGGACAAGGTTTAACCTCTTATTATGTGCAGACGATATTCTGGACAAGTATGGAAAAGAGATGACCTGGGACATCAAGGCCGGGCTCATGGGCATGCGTGCGTCGCGTCCTCCTCTTGAAATCTACACTTGTACTGACGTATATGGTGCGTTAATAGCTGAGAGGGAAGCTGCGGCCCATTTGCTTTCGTTCTTTCCTGACCTACCATCGGAATTTACGATCGAAGAGTACATCACCCTTCGACGCGCGGGCCAGGACGCCCTTTGGCCAACCGTGCAGCCCATGCCAGGCGCGGTGAAGCTCATTCAGCATCTGCACGCGCAAAATATTCCTATCGCTGTCGCGACAGGTTCGCAACGTCGCAACTATGAGCAAAAGTCCGCACATCTAATGGACGTACTCTTCGGGCATTTCTCGGGACATATTGTGTGTGCGGACGACGGCTTGATCAAACCTGGTCGCGGAAAGCCACACCCGGACGTGTTTCTCGTAACAGCGAAAACGCGTCTAGGGCGTGATGTAGGTGAAGGCGAGGAGAGCGAAACCCAATTGACCGAGCGTCAGAGGGTTGAGAGGGCGAAAGGCCTCATTTTCGAGGACGCGATTTCTGGTATTCAAGCGGCCAAGCGCGCTGGTGCGAAAGGTGCGCTTTATATTGACCTTTTGTATCAGATTCTAGCCACGGATCGCTGACGGTTACTTACCTTTGCAGTTGTGTGGGTTCCAGACCCAAACCTGGTCGCGCTTGATGGTACGGGCGGCGCGACATTGTCCGCAGACGAACAACCGGACCAAACGCTGAAGTCTTTGGAAGACTTTGTGCCAGAAGAATGGGGTTTACCGCCTTACGATTCATAACCATAGGGCGAGATGCTGCAGGATCAGAACATTCCCGAGTTAGCTTCGATCGCAGGCGTGCTAGAGTACCCTATACTGTAGGTTCATTGCAGAGCACAATACATGCCAATAATGCTCAGGTCTCGACAAGGTTGTCTGGATTGCCGGCGACCGAGCGGTCCCAAGTTTCGTGGTTGAGACATTTTGTACTTTTCAATGAGCGCCTAAACAATTTAATCTATAAACGACAAGCCGCGACCTCGGCGGCATCGCAGCTGATTACCACAACACGCCTTTCTCTCCAACGACCACCACGACCCTTCCCGTGATGACGGATGCGGCAGAATCACCATCAATACCACCACCGTCGACGCCAACGCTGATTCTGGAGAGCACACCGCCGAACGAGCCACCCCCACCATACCCCTCTCGCGAGCGAAGACGGATTGTGCGCGCAGGACGGAGAAGACGAACGGTAGCAGGAGATGCAGACCACCTCCAGATACCCTCAGCGCACTCTGAGCCCGAATATGAGATCGTGCATGGCCCCGCAACGTCGCCATTTCCGCTATCAGCCGATATCGAGCACGAGGCGACCGAGACGACGCCTCTGCTATCGTCTGCGTCGCCCCGCTTGCCATCTGGCGGAATCAGCGGCCGACAGCGTACGCTCTCGATAACAAGTACACTGCATTCCGTGAACTCCGTCGCGCCGTCGTTTGCGCACACTGTCATATCCGCGTTTCACCCTGAGCGCGACTGCGACCTCGACCCAGACGTGGTCACGCGCGGCGACGAGTCAGATGGGAACGACTTCCTGGACTCGCCGATGCCACCTTACGTACACGGAGAAGACCATTATCACGCAAGACTTCTTGCGCCAGAGCCTTCGCCACGAGTGGGACGGAGACTAGGGACGCCGAGTGGTGGGTGGAGGAGGTACTTCCGACCAATGACTAGGCGGGCGTACTACTCTGCGCTCTTTCATCTTTTGTTCTTGAATTTTCCTTTCGAGTTGGCTGCGTGGGTATACCTGTTTGTCTTCACACTGGTGCGCCACTTGTGTTCCAGGCTAGCGTCAGCGCTGACTGTGTCGTCAGACCGGCACGACCACCCTGATGGCACTTCCGTTGGGGACATTACTGTGTTTCCTCGATCTGTTAGGGGCTCGCTCATTTGCTCGTGCAGAGGTGCGTAGTTATCTATAGCGCATAATTGGCTGCTCATTCCTTCCCAGCTGGCGGTGCAAACTACCTTCCATGGTCCACTCGCCTTCCCACCACCATACCCACCCCATCCTATCTTTACCCGCACACATATTCCGACTGTATCAGAATTGGAGGCGGGTCTCGGGCCGACAAAAGAGCGTTCGTTTTACAAGAACGCCTATGCAATGGTCCGTCCATGTCTCTTATCTTCCAATGACCTTCCATGACCCTTTCATGTCCTTGCGTCTCTTGCTCGCAGTTCACCGACGCGACATCGTACCAAGCGCTCTTCTACTTCCTCGTCATCAAGCCGGGTGTCACGCTCTTCGTGCTACTCACGCTTGTCCTCTTCGTCCCACTGTCGGTGGTGCTGATCCTCCCCATACCCGCGATGCTCCGCCTCGTGCGGCGGCTCGGCATATGGCAAGCAAATATCGCCGTAGAGGGGCTATACTACACTGTCCGTTGAATCCCTTCTCGTATGTCAGGGCTCATAGTTTCGTTTTAGTGGATTTCGGATCGTGTATTGTAGCATATAGCATACCTGTCCTGACCCCTTTGCGGGAATTCATATCTCAGCGAGATGGAGCGACGTTGGTGGGCAGTGGTGTGCATCCGATTATTCTCATGCAGCGCAGGGTCTGGTTATCATCAGGGCGGGCCGGTGAGTAACGAACTTTATACTGTATTGCAATCCTGACGGTGGCATCGGCCAGCAGGTCCGAGTTGTTATCGTCCACATCGCTTTCACTGTTGACATAAGTTGTCTTGATGACCAGAAGCTCCCGTGGTATTCCTCAGTGACACGTATTCCCAATTGCAGCGCTGAGAGGTCGATGATTCTCAAATAATCTTCTCAACAGGTGGGTCTTATTCGAGAACCATTTCTCACACAATCAGCTCTCTGATGTTCACTCTGTGTGGGCTCTTCTTCTGCAGGGCCTCGCAACTACGATCTTGCTAAATTCTAGCCAGATACGGTCTAGATCAGAAGGCGCCCAGGAGTTGTGGCAACGTCAGAAACAGTCATGATCGCGGGTGCGTTGTGTCGGCAAGGTACCTTTACTGCTTCTTCGAGCTATTGACCTTCTCCTGGTCTCGTTCCTGCAGGCTAGACAACTTGGCGGGCCTGTGCTGTCTAACCGTCCGTGATCGTCAACCGCATATCGGACGTCTTGCAACCGCCAGGGCGGGTGTAACGCATCGAGGCATTCCTTCAACCAGCGACTCAGTGGCGGTTGGCTAGACAATCTGCGAGATGCTCTGGGCAGTGTCGACTGCTCGGCTGCCGCAGCGCAATGTCCCTGAATTGATGCTCATTTGACAGCGGCGACTTTGTTGTCTTACCGGTCATCAAAGCGTCCCACTTCGCCCGATGGCAACTGCAATCACAATATTGCCTCTGGGTGGACAATGGCTTGACCTCTTACCCTCATCTGAAGACATCACATTGTCGCGCAACTCTCTCCGGTTCAACAGACTACATGCTCGAACAGGCCGAGCGATGATTGAAGTATTATACTACGATCACTGGTAAGCAAATATCATTGTACGCGTGCAGTTAATCGTTGTCCATGGAATATGACGCAGACACACTCTGCGTCTGCATCCCGCGAGACGGATCCGCGCAGCCTATAAGATGTTTCGACTTGTACGTTCCACTCTTCTCCATGCATTGCTAAGCCGTTGACTTAGTAACCCTGTCTGTCTTACCTATCCGCCCTGTTGAAAGCCAGGAAACCCCAATAGTTTCGGGTTTGTACATGGGTCGCATCCTCGACCGCCTTCGGCTGGCACGAGAACGAGCCTATGCGCGCGATCTTATGTGTGTCGTGTCGCTCCACCACTAATTTGGAACTAATTGGGTGTCTCGAAATTAGGCTGGAGTGTCGCAAAGCTGCAAAGTGGGGCCCACACATCACTCCGTGTGCCGTTGGTAAGAGGCGAGGCGCTTAATAAGCCACTTCGCCTCTTATTCAGTATCACTCTTGAGGACCCTAACGAGTCGCGCTCTCATGCTCTTTATTCGCAACAGTATAAATATCTACGCTGCTCGCGTTCAGGGAGGTCTGCATCTTATTTTTGCGGCTCCTAACGAGAACGTCGAGTTCCACTCATGCCAGCGCCTATCAGAGTCGGCTTCATTGGACTGTCTACGAGAGGCTGGGCGGCCGCCGCGCTTGCTGGGCCCCTCTTTGACCCCTTGCTTTCCTCGCATTACACTCTCACAGCCCTTTGCACAACTTCTGAAGACACTGCCGCCGCCGCCGCCCAGAAATACACCGAACTCGCAGGCCACACTGTCACAGGCTATCATGGCGAAGAAGGCTTGCGCGCGATCGCCAATGACCCGAACGTGGACCTCGTCGCAGTCAGCGTGAAGATCCCCGACCATTACAAGGCGCTTATGCCCGCCATCGAGGCCGGGAAAGACATCTTCGTCGAGTGGACGGTGGGCAACGGCGCCGAGGAGACTGCCAAGGTCGCCGAGGCCGCTAAGCGCAAAGGCGTGAGGATGCTGGTCGGCGCGCAGGCAATTCAGAGCGCGTGGTTGCAGAAGGTAAGCCATATGCACGCGTAAAGCGTTGGTAGTGACTCACTGGCGCGTAGGTGAAGGAGCTTGTCGACTCTGGTCGGATAGGTCGCGTCCTGTCGACCTCTGCGGTGCGTGATCTTGTCCATGCATGATGTAATTGTCCTTATCAATTCTCCTGGGATAGGTTCTTGCATGCCCTATCGAAGATCACTACCTTGGGCCAACCGTGAGTTCGCACACGGCGTACTCTTTCGATATCAATAATGGTGCGCGATAGATGTGTGTTACTGTTATAGAAACCCCTTTCTGACTTATTGTTTGTTGTTGCTCATGGTATAGGCCTGACGCTCCTGACCGTCCCCGTCGGGCACTTCCTGGCAGTCCTTACACACGTCTTGGGGGACTTCACGGAAGTCAGCGCGTACGGCGCGATACAGGTTCCCACCGCCTCCTTCGTTGACCGCGAGGGCAAACCCACCGGAGAGACAATCAATAAGTCAACCCACGACCAGGTATCACTGTCCGGTATTCTCAATGCTCGCGACGGACTACCCGGACCGTTCGTCAATGTGCACTGTCGCGCCGCGCTACCGCTGGTCGGCGAGAAAGGTGCCGGTCGCACGCTCCTGAAGTGGATCACCGACGGCGAGGACGGAACTATCGAGGTGGTCGATAAGCCAGGTGACGCACCTGGCGGCGCATTCATCATGTACGGCGACAAGGTCGTTCTGCTCAACGGGCAGGAAGTTCCGATCGAGTCAAGCGTGGTCGACAGGCTAGGCAGTGCGGGGAAAGCATGGCTCGAGTTCGCGAAAGGGGCAGACGGGTTGTATTGGGGTATTGATGAGTCTGTCAAGTTGCACCGCGTCCTTGACGCCCTGTTGGCTAGCATCAACGAGGGCAGGAAGGTTTCCTTACTGTGATGCGTCGCACAACTAATAGGAATGTCGTCGATAGGAATGTATGTACACAGATATACAGGTTGGGTAATGTAGGTCATTGTTCAAAGAATCTGTTTGTATGAATTTTGAAGTGAATAGCGACGCGATAGGTAAGTCAGCCTTGAGGCCTGAGGTCCCATTTAAGGTTTACGTTTCATCAATTGAATACTTTGTTTGGCAAGATCTCACCTTGGAATCCTAACAAGCGCAAATAAAGAGGATATCGACGACCGCGGCCGCACACCGTTCCGACGTGGATTTTATATGATACATCGAGTCCAGATGCATATAATTATTTATTCACACGTGCTGGGTGCACTAGGGACATATTTATAGTGCATGAGAGGCAGCGACGAGGTACGAGGGAGTCGCGTATGTCACCTCGAGATCTCTGGGTGTACTGGCCATAAGCGGGCCGGCAAGCAGTACGGAGGCTGCCACATAAAGCCATACATCAGAGGCGATAGAAACGGGGTAGATGCAAAGACGACACGCCTCCTCGAGAGGCACGCGCCTAGAGATCTCGAAGAGAGTTTGACAGCAGGCGCCCAAAGCCCCCGGGAACGCCCAAAAGCTCCCGGGAATCTCTGGGAGCTTTTGACAGGTAGCAGAAATGGGGCAAGGGACGAAGGGGTCGAGGAACGAGGGTAGCCGTGTATATAGCCCGCCGCGCGTCTGTGGGGCGGCGACGTCATTGGTGGCGAGTTTCCTGTTCAGGTTTTCAGGATAGTTCTTTTGACAGCTCGAGGTCCTCGTGATAACCATGCTAGCCAGCTTCCCACCGGTCTTCACCTGACGTACATGACTGAGAATTCAGGCTGTTCTTCTGTGCCGGCAAGAACACTTGCAGTTTGGACTTTGATGGTAACGTATGGTATGGGCGCACTCTATGAGTTTATTATTCTACAAGCTTGTCATCTAGAGCTGCGCTCGGGTTTCTCTAGCGTTCGTATTCTCACTCTCCGCACGCGCCAGCTCATCCGCGGTGGGATAGTCGACGTAGCCTACAGGCCCAGGTGTATAATACGTTGTCCGATCGCCCTTTCTTAGTGGAAGGTCCTTTTGGAGGCGTGTAGGCAGGTCAGGCTGGGCGTCACGGTCAAACTCGTCAGCATGGGTATGACTGGTGTGCAACTATAAAACACGCACCGTTCCAATGAACAATCGTCCAAACGCGATGAGGTCGCCCTTCTTCTCGGCGACATCCAGTGCGGTCTCGCGCGTGTACCCGCCAGCGCTGACGATGGGGCGTGGCCGCCAGAGGTCGCGGATGAAGTCGTTGGACTGTCAAGGTATGGGGTTGAGCGTCCGCAGATACATTCATGGAAATAAACACACCTCTCCGGCTTGCACTTCGACATCGGCATACCCGCTAACGCGGGGCTCGACGAGATGAAGGAAAGCAAGTTTCGGGTGACGCTTCACGAGCTCCGACACGAGATGGCTGAACTGCGGGATCGGATCCTCCATTCGCATATCTATTCTCCCAGACCAATGAGTCTCTTATAATACGAGAATATAAGGTTGTGGTACAAACCTCCGACACGTCCCCATGGACTGAGACGAATTGCTGTACGGTCAGCGCTGATCTTCTCACTAATTGCATCGATGACCTCTAACGCGAACCGGCTCCTGTTCTCGATGGAGCCGCCGTACTCGTCCGTGCGGTGGTTGCTGACATCCTGAAGGAACTGATCGGGTAGGTACCCATTTGCGCCGTGGACCTCGACGCCGTCGAATCCCGCGCCGATGACAGCGTTATATGCCGCGGTGACGTAGTCTTGTATGTACTGCTTCACCTCTGGAAGGGAGTGAAAGCACGTGAGGATGAGACAAAAGGACGGGCTGTGGGAACGACTGACCGGCTGTGGTAAACGCACGCGGCGCGACGTCCCGGTCGGCGCGCTGAATGGCAGACGGTGCGACGTACTCGATGCCCTCCTCTCGGAGCGCATCAGTAACGGCGCCGCGACCCAACGCCCATATTTGCATGTAGATGTAGGAGCCCTTGGCGTGCACCGCGTCCACGATCTATACACACGCCCATAAGAAATCGTCGTCGAGAGACACCGAAGATCATTACATACCGGTTTCCACGCGGCGACTTGTGCGTCGTTCCATATTCCGGGGACGTTCTTCATGCCGCCCGCCTGTTGCGTGATGAAAGTGCCCTCGGTGATGAGAAGCGTGCCAGGTGTGCTCGCGCGTTGCGCGTAGTATTCAATCGCGAGCGCCGTGTGAACATGTTGCGCGTCCGCACGGAAACGCGTGAGTGGCGCCAACACGACGCGGTGAGCGAGCGGCGAGCGACCGACCTGGATTGGCGTGAACAACTTGGGGACGGTCATCGTGTTTCGAGCTGAGACGAGAGCGGTGTGAGAAGAAGAGCGGTGAAGAAGAGCTGGAAATTTTGGACATACTGCCTGCGGCGCCATCTATACATATATGAGAAAGCCCAGGCAATTAGTCATTCGCGAACTTTCTCAATCGAGGATCAGGATCCTGGGTCCTGGCAATTCCTGATCTCCGAGGCCGGTCATTCCTGCTGCTTGTACCATTCTGCACGGATGCTGCGCGAGGACGTTGCCGGCTCCCGAGGCATTGACATGGGTATTTCGTGTCGGTCGCTTCGACTGTGGGCCCGCGCCAGTGAGCGTGGAGTTCGAATCTTGGTAAGCGTGCCCGATCTGCTTGATGGCTGCCTTCCGCATCGTTGAATGTTGCGTAGGCTTGACAAGTGCGTTCTTACGGGACATCCGAAGCTTTTCTGAGCTGTGTTTCGCATGGTGGGTATACAGGTAAGATAGTCCGCGTTGTCGGCAGTCGAGGGCGTACGTGTACGTCCCGAAAAGTCTGCGATGGCCAGAGACCGGAAATATCCCGAAAGTGTGCGGCCATAACCACTGGACAGCCCAAGATAGGATCCGTATGTGGCGTAGGGAGAGAACCACGCAAGACCACCGATGCCGCTGCGAACCCGCCCCGGCGGCGTTTGAGACTCTATATATATATAATTACGTAATATATCTGAGCTCGAATATGTTCACATTTCGAATCAACCAGGATTGAACAAGACTTGCTTGTGAAAACTACATAAAAATACAGAACTTTTACATCATGCCACGTCTGGCCTTCATAATATTTTCATGATTTAAGGCCCGGATCAACAATGAGGAAAAATACCCTCTGCCTCAGAGGGCAGATTGATGCCATCAAATATGGGCGCTGGTCTCAATGCGCAGATCCGGAGGACTCGTTACTTCGCATGTTGCTCCTACATGCCGGCATCCATTCTATGCAGAGCGGTGATGATAGCGCAGCATCTGCCTTCCTGGTGCTGATTATGGTGTTATGTGCGCGACTTAGAGGCTTGTCTCTCTAGAATTCGCGCGGTGAGACGACTGACAATGATACTGAGACTATTCTGCTGGCAGCTGGGTGGGACCTACGATTGAGCACCTGCACCACATTTCATGCGCACGTCAATTAGGTGCGCGTCGCTTATGAAGCCGATCTTATGGGCATCCTACTGACTTGATCCATGCAGTACTGTTGGGTGCATAAGTAGCGATGGCGGGTTTTGCGTGCTCGGTCGTGTTTCAAGCTTCTTCAAGCGAGAGTGGCTTGTTCGATGTACGTGACTTCACCCCTCCATGAATGTGTAAGCCGCATATTCTTATCGATTTTGAATGGCAACTCACGTCCTTGTCTCTATAGCTTTCAGATGGTGCGTGCCTGCTGGCGCGTTATATCAAGGACTAGCTTACGACGTCGAAGGCTCGAGATACTACCAGTCGCGGCCTTGCACGGTGTTCAGTCAGTCAAAGTTGTCAATGATGCTGCGCTTCATCTTTCGCTGATCTGCTACGACATTGCACCATATGGCGATTGTACACTTGCTCTCGGGACTCCGGGACCTCGGATATCACAAAGCAGCAAAGTGGAGCTCACTCATCCCTCTCAAGTTCATGAATAATAACTCATTTGATACGCAGGACAAAGGATAACGGGAGTGCAGTTCGTCGACAATATATATACACATCGCTCTGCTGCTCGTGGACTCTCTCCCGATCTCTTCCAGCTCACATTCCCTCGAGTTCTCCGCCAAGTCCCCCACATAATGTCAAAGCCTATCCGAATCGGCTTCATTGGTCTTTCTACGACAGGCTGGGCTGCCACCGCGCTTATCGGTCCCCTCCTCGACCCCGTCCTCTCCGCCCACTACGACCTCACAGCCCTCTGCACGAGATCAGAAGAAACCGCGAAGGCAGCTGCAGAGAAATACGGTGGTCTTGTCGGTCACGCTGTCAAGGCCTACCATGGCGAGAATGGTCTGCACTTAATCGCCAACGACCCCAACGTGGACCTTGTCGCGATTAGCGTGAAGATCCCCGATCATTACAAGGCGTTGCTACCCGCCATCGAAGCTGGGAAAGACATCTTCGTTGAGTGGACAGTGGGCAACGGGCTCGAGGAGACCCTGAAGATCGCCGAGGCTGCCAAGCGCAAAGGCGTGAGGATGTTGGTAGGTGTGCAGGATATACAAAACCCATCCGTGAAGAAGGTATGGCCATATATTAGCCGTCCTGAGTATGTCGACTGACAGACATGCAGGTGAAGGAACTCATCGACTCTGGAATAATTGGTCGTGTTCTATCCACGTCTGCGGTTGGTTGATTTTATGACGTTTGTATCGTGATTCATTTATCTAAAGACGCTCTGCATAGATTCTTGCGTTTCCCATCGAAACGGACTATTGGGGACCTATCGCCACTCCGAATACACTATACTCTTTTGATGTCAATAATGGTGAGTAACTATTGTGCCATCACACTGTAGTCTCTAAACTTCTCCGCCATGAGCGTAGGCTGTACCATTCTTACGGTCCCTGTTGCACACTTCCTTGCCGTTCTAACTCACATCTTGGGTGACTTCGCCGAAGTCAGCGCATATGGCGCCATTGAGGTTCCCACTGCTTCTGTCGTCGATCGCGACGGAAAACCTACAGGAGAGATCATTCAGAAGTCCGCTCACGACCAAATGTCGCTGGCGGGCACTCTGCAGAGTAACCACGGTCAACCCGGCACGTTTGTCAACGTGGTTTGTCGTGCAGCTGCCCCACTGGTCGGCGAAAAAGGCGCGGGGCGGACGTTGTTGAAGTGGGTCATCGACGGGGAAGATGGCTCCATCGAGGTAGTCAACGAACCGCAAGATGTACCCTGGGGCGGGTATTTCGGGCTCGCTACCAAGCGCGTTCTGTTGAACGGGAAGGAAGTGCTAGTTGACGGGAGCGACCTAGACAAATTGGGTAATACAGGCAAGGCATGGCTCGAGTTTGCGAAGGGGAGGGACGGTATCTTCTGGGGCATCGACGAGTCGATCAAACTGCAGCGCGTCCTTGACGCCGCGCTGACGAGCATTAACGAGGGAAAGAGAATTAGTCTGCGGTGATGACGGGTATACTTCTCTGTATTATTACAGAGACTCCTGATGTTTGTGCACGGGCCACATCTCCGCTTATATCCACGATCTCGTTCACGGTTTATAGAACTAAGGGTCTTGGATGACAATTATTACGTGACGGGTCCGTACATATTCTGGCCAACCGTACTGGAATCGCCCTAATTCTTATCTGACTTCCCAGCCGCTTGGGGAGTAGATCTAGTAGCGCACTTATTTGTATATTGTTGTCCCGATCAGAACAACGGTGACAATCTGAAAACGAAGCAGTTCTAAGTTACAAAGGAATGACAGTGCATGAGTACTATCTGGCAGAGGTGGTCCTGTGTGTTTTGGCTGACTATGCATGCAGATAAACATTGTGCCAGTCAGGTGGATGGTCCCATACCGGCCTGCTCAGCAGATTCCAGAAGCCGGTAGTTTTGGGGGTCGATATCCTCGTAGGTGAACTTTCTACCTTCCTTGCTATAAATGGGCTCAGTGTACCAGTTACCGTCCTCATCTTGAAGCCTTCGGAAGCATACGGAAGGTCGAGGTTCAGGTGAAGGAGCCGCTAAATCCCTTGCATGGCGCGAATTGTCTCCTGAACTACCTTGAACCACGCGATTGGCCATTTCCGGGATATACCCTGTCCCCTCCATAGAAGCGTGGCTGTCGTCGCTGTAAAAACCGCAAACGGCATTGGAGCGTCGCAAATTGCGAGGTTGCGCAGTAGAAGGGCCCTTCTTCCGGGGTGTCAGAATGACCGAGCCTGGATCGTAGTGCAGGGGTTGAATTGGCGTCTCGTATTTTTGAAGCGGTGGAGGGACAAAGGGCGAACTCTCGTCTATAATCTCCGTCGCGACGGTCATGATGGAAGTGGGACACTCGCTCGTATCATCTGCGAAGGAATTGACGGAAGCGCGAGTGCTTAGCGTCGGTTCGGCACGTGTCGAGGGCCACGATATTGAATGGGAGAACTCGGACTCCGTGAGTGTAGACAGACGTGACAGCTCCGAGATAGATTCCTCGGTATCTGACGGCGTCGCCGGCCTTGACAGCGGGGAGAGTGGGACGGCATACTCGTCGGATTCGTGTTCGCTGGTGTCCCCGTAATGCCAGATGGTGTGGACGCCATGTCCGGTGGCGGATGTTTTAACGATTATACGAGCGTCGTCGGGTACTGATACGGGGATCAAATGAAAGCTGCTACGCGGTCCCGTCGCGGAATCCTCCTGGGTCCAGTATTCGTATAGCTGGATGCCTGTGCCTGTCTGTGTGGTAGTCATTGTGTTGCTTTGTATTTAGATGCGCCGGTGCCACGTCGATGTGAGGATGCGTAGAGAGAGTAAGCACTGGGGACGATGCAAAGGTACGCTGAATAAAGGGCACGGACAAAAAGCGCACGAGCACTCACTTTATAGTGTCCAGTCTAGTGGCTTAGAACCGCCTGGCCTCCGGCGTAGCGTGGCCACTGCGCCACAGTGGCTCAGTTTTGCTCTGGCCGGCTGGCCAATGCCACGTGGATTCACTTCAAGTTCACCCTGCATCATCGTGTTGTGAAATCAGTGATTTCTCCTTGCGGGTGTGACGTGGAGCCACAAAAATAAAAATAAAGAAACAAGACAGATTAAATACATTTCCTTCTAGAGAAATTTAATCGGAGAGCTCACCATCATTGGCAACCACATAGTTGCCGACGCCGCGCCAAACCGCAGGTGCTGGGATCCTGCTCCTGCACGGCAGCGTCAGCGGGACGATTATATTATACAGTAACAGAAAATGCACCGTCCGCCCTCCCGATTGCGACATGACGCGGTCACCGACGGGAGAATGTGACTCTAAGCGCTAACGCTCGATTGTGCGATTTTGAAGTTGGATTTTGCGACACAGCTGTGGACTGCATTTTCGTCGCCAACACAAGCCACGGAACACATTGAATCGTCCAGGGGAGACTGCGAACTTATTCAAAACATCTTCCTGAAGCCTGAAGTATCAGATCGTGGCGCCTGTACCAGGACCGATCTGACGGCTTATCCAACTTAACCCGACAGCGCGCCCCTTCTGCATCAAATGTGGCGAGACGCCGCCACACTCAATCTGTGTCAGGGTGCGCATCATCACATGAAGCAAGATACGACGACAGTCATGGCTGGCTGGTGTGTGCCCAGAGGATCCTCGCTGATGACAAGGGTCCTGCAGCATATGAGTCTCGCAGTACCGTCTGCAAGAGAGCTGGTAGCTCACATGGACGAATCTCGAACAACCTCGCGGTGCGGCATTTGCGGCCGTCACGGAGGGTCCTACATATCGGTCCGAAAAGTGTATTTTGAGCCTCTCTTAGCGGGCCACCCTGGCGGATGTCCCGGTGTTAGGGTGTAATTTCGACAGTTTGTATTATGAAGGTGACCTCGCGGTGACGTCGGGGCATCCTGGGGGCATCTGTGGAGAAAGCAGTTAAGTAATATCCATCACTGCCACTTGGCAGCTATGACCGGGACGAACTAGTCAAGCGTCTGACCGTTCAAATGTGCTGATGTGGGTGTCCGAGAGGGCTGAAATAGCTTGACGCTAGATGGCTGGCGCAATTCATGGATAACCTTGTCTAATTGAGATCATGATCGACTCACCGTTTCGAGTTCGGGGCCAGGTACGCTGGGGCTTCTGCGCGTCCGCGTCATGCTCGGCAGAGGAAGTCTGTAAGTTTTGATCTTGCCCGATGATGATGGAAGACGCGAAGGTGAGTAGCGTGCGTCGGACAGCACCGCTCTGCCTGAGATTTGGACCCGAACAGCGTGGCGGACTCGCAAGGGATCCCCTGTCGGGAGCAGATCAATGGCAAGCGACTTCTGTGAACCTGGACAGGACCGTAAGATGTACATCGGAACCATAAATAATGAGAGAAGCGACAAGCGAAATCCGCGCATGGGAAGTATCAGACATGGCGGGAGGTGGCGCGCACCTGTATGCATGTGGGCCACTGTTCAGTGTCCATTTCCGCTGTGATGCATGACCGCAACCACAGCCACAGAATATGGATTGGACCTGTCCCGATCCCTTCTCAATGTCCAATGACTGGACCGCAACAGATAGACATCACTTGTGGCTGAGACACCAGCGGTGCTGGGAGCCACTTACCATACCATACCACGGACTCGCACGCCGCCATCACCTTCGGTCTTCCCAGTTGCCGTAGGTCCTGGCCCAGCATCAAGTGGTGCCGCCCACGGTGGTTCAGACCCTCGATGGCGCGACGGCGCACGAGCCCAGATCCAGCAAAGCGCTGCGCACATGCATCTCCCATCTGTGATGCTGTCTCAGTCCGCTCAACTTGGTCCATGTATCCCACCGTGCATCTGTCTATGCTCGGCGTCCCTGGCGTGCGGCGTGAATATGGAGAGCCTCCGAGCAGCCGGACCAGCACGTCGTGATTGCTGGGAAGCTGGGCAGAAACGCAGCGGACGGCGCATGGGCAGACATTGGGGCGGAGGCAGGTTCGACGAGGCTGTGTGTGCGTGGTCAGCGCGCGGGCGTCCCGCCCCTGCTTAGGCAAGAAAGCTTGGGACTGACCAGCATGTAACTCGGCCTTCTCGCCAGTTTGCGGTGCAGGAAGCAGGCAAGTTGATAGCGCATAAGCTTCCGCGGCCTGCTGAAGCAGTGTCCGTCAGTTTCACGCGACGGCTATAGGAAATGCTGCGAGACTCACCGAGCATCTGCGGACTGCGTCATGTGCGTGATCGCAACACACGTCGCAGACTGAGGGACCAAAGTACGCACGTCCACGGGCTGCTAAAACGTGAGTCATGATAGGTGCGCATGCGCACACGCTCGGCTGTCGACGCAGGCCACGCCTCATGAGGTCGCCAAGACGCATATGAATTGAAGTCGAGTCAACCAAGCCTAAACATAGAAGGGGGTAAACCGGAGTAACGACAAGGTATATTGTAGGGTAGCAACAACATAGCGTGATTAAGTATGGACAGGCACGAAGAGAAGGAGACGTAAAAGTCTGGAAGGCAATAAACACAGGTGTCAAATCCAGGTAATGTGCAACGAGAACAAGGGATAAAACGACGACCAAACATGGATGAGGGGGGTTGCCTATTGCAGCGCGCATGGCTGTAGGACTTTCGCAGGATAAGACGGAGTAGATGATGCATGCTTGCTTGTCGTGGCCCTGACGCGCCGCCCAAAAACGTTCGGCCTAGGCCCATAAAACGGGGGTGATCCTATAGCAGACCACACTCCCGTAGATGCAGCTGCAACAGGATATCCTGGATCGCGCTGAGGACGACTGTGAAGGCAAGCGAAACTGATCAGAAAGAGTCGCAGGACGAAGGACGCGGACAACCCACATTTGATTTGGTTCGTATCTGTTGCACACGTGTAATGCGCGTAGATTTGTTTCGTTGCTGCGCTCTGGTTGAGCGACACGAAGCGGTTCAGAAGGTACGCGCATGCGGCGTCATAGTTGTCGCCGCCTGTGTAGTCTGGGAAGTAGTCGCCTAGTGGTGACTTGGGCAGCTTCTCCGAGAAAAGATCAATCTTGTTCAAGAACAGAATCTGGCGGTTTATGCCGTGAGCAGGAGCCACGCTTCACCAATGGCCGTGAAACTTACAATGGATGTCTTGACGAACCACCGAGAATTGCATATTGAGTCGAACAGTGTTAATGCCTCTTGCATACGGTTCTACGACAGGGGCGACGACGGTCGCTAAGTCAACGTCACATACGGATATCACAGGGGCACTTACGACGCTCTCATCCTCGTATAGCATTTGGTCGTACTCGCTCAGACTGACCAGGAAAACCAGCGCAGTCACGTTCTCGAAGCAGTGTATCCACTTCTTCCGCTCTGACCGCTGACCACCAACGTCGAACAGCTTGTACGTGAGCTCGCCAACCTTGAATGTTGTCTCGGTGATACCGGTGGTCTTCACTCGTGACCGTAGAATGTCCTGATCTGTGGGCATGTAGCTTGGCGATGCCATCCGGTCGATCATGTTGAAGTAGTACACTGCGGAATCGTTGAGCTGGAACTCGCGTGAGCGGCTCACGGCTTCCTTGACGCCAGGATCGCTCCAAAGGCCACGGATGGCGTCGGCAATGTTGTCGGCCAGCATGTCGCCCTCAACTTGCATTGGTAGCGAAAGAATGATAGACCGTCTCGCGTCGTTCTGTGGCGAGAGCTGGATGTCAAGTTGGGGCATGGCCTCGAGGATGGCCCTGAGGAAAGCGGGGGGACGCTTGTAAGAGGATCCACAAAGGCGCGGCTCGGACGAATATGGACATACCGCATCGACTGTACGGTGTTCGAGTAGATGATTTCTTTGTACGATTCACGCTCGGCGTCGTTGTAACCGCCGTGGTGAATGAGCTTCATCTGCTTGAGGACAGTTGACTGCGGGCGCGTCGAGGGTGGTCAGCGTTTGCCAGGTCGACCAAGGTCGTGGGGGCGCACCTTGCCCGACTCGCCGGCACCGAGCAGCAACATCTTAATCTCATTCTTCGCCATCTGCCTGTCCCGCTTGAGCTGGTTCTCAATCTCGTCATTGCCTGTGGGAGGGAGGGCGCTGTTGAGAACGACAGGGACGAGCGGTGATATCACGCAGAAAACGTACGGGCTTTGGCCTCATCATCAACGCCAGTGGATTGTACACAACCCATCGTTCAACGGGGGCCAACGACCGAGCAGAGTGATGTTGAGAGGGTCGAGTGAAGGAGAGGAATAAAAAACAAAACAAAGGAGTGGAGGGATGCTCGGAGAGTAATGGGTAGCCGGCGAAGGGAGGGAGAGATGAAGGAAAGGGGAGGATAACAACCACTCCCATCAATTTCTCCCATCACCAACCCAAAATATTACGTAACTTCCCTTTTTATCCTTTCCGAGCAGGTTCCCCCGTCCGCGGTGTTTCCTCCCTCTCGGCCTCTCTCCCTGTGCTCAAACAGCGCTGCGACACCGCACATATTTCTGAGATGGCCGCCGCTACTACTTGCGACGCTTGACGACCAGACGCCCGTCGGCCGGAGTCAATATTAATGTTCCTGTCGTCTTCCCATGCATTGTACCCTCTCAGTCGCCTCGTGCACCGTCAGAACGACTGATCCAAGAGAGAAGTTATCGCAGTCCATGTGCTATCATGGGACGATCCTCTTCGCCACTTCATTCCCGGGTTCTTCTCCTTCTTCCCTGCGAATCTTTCTCCCAACTCGCTGCAACCATCGAGTCTCATAGCAGCGCGGACAGCGCGATACATTGACACCCTCCGACCGTCGACGGTAACACAGGCGGTGTCGAACGGCACAGCGGCGGCAACACGACACTGATAACAAAAAGATCGCAGGCCTCGAGCAAGCGTCCGTGTCATGTCACCGTGATCCGCATTGCGCATCACGCCAGCAATCATCTAGAAAACGTCCTAGACTCTGAGCCCGAGCCTCTGATCCGCGTGAAGATGTGGGTAAAATAATTGCATTGGGATGCAAAGAGACACCAAGAACAACGATACATGAGAGCAATGCATGAACGAGCAGTGTATATACAATGATGAATGCTAGCGAAGGGCGGTGGCGGGGACAACAACAAAGAGCGAGACCAGAACTTTAGTATGACAGATATGTGTGTATGGGATGTGGCGTGAAGGGGTAACGAGCATCGCCTTGAGCGAGCATTGCAGGTCCGTACCTATGGGACAAGAAGCACATTAGAATTCGTTCGAGTTTTCATCCAGTCGTCTATCGGAGCGTTATCGTATCAGCGGCGCGGTCGATCCGTGGCCTCTCATTCCGAAAGAGCAGTTGCAGGAACGCGCAGAGGTATAGAACGTAGTGGCGGAGGAAGAGGGTGGGCAGCAGCAGGCCGAGCACGTACCCGACCAGGTACGCCGGGGAGCGAACGGCGCGCGCAGGCGGCTCAGCGGTGCAGGCGGGCGCACCGCACGCCAGGACGGGAACAACCATCGTGCCAGGGTCCGCGTCTGTGGCCTGGGGGCCGCGTTCTGCAGCCAGTCAATGCGCGCGGTCGTCGACCTTGATCCACACGGGCTCGACCACCTCGGCCGGTGTGCTTGTGCCTGATGAGCCGCTCGAGCTCTCGCTGTCCGACGCGTCGTCGTGCACCGCGACCGGCACGCTACCCTCGCGAGCAGCCTCATCGTTCAGCTGGGCGAGCTCCGCCTCCTCCGCCGCCTTTTCCTCGGCGTCTTTCTTCGCCTGCTCGTCTTGCTTTGCTTTCTCCTCTTCCTGTACCTTCTTCGAGGCCTCTTCCTCGGCTTTCTTCTTCTCCTGGGCCTTCTCCAGCAGCTCCTTGCGCCGCTTCTCGCGCTATTCGCCATGGCAACAAAGTCGTCAGCTCGAGTTCATATGTCGGGAGTTCCCGAACGGTATCGATCGGATAATCGATCGCGTGCGTGCACTCACCGCCTGTTTTTCTTTCAGCTCGCGTTCCTTCTTCAACCGCTCCCTCATCTCCCTCTCGCTCACCACCCACGCAGCCGCGTTCTGCGCAGCCTCTTCAGGTCGCGACTTGTTCTTCAGGAGATCTGGCGGCACCGGACGCAAAAGGCAAACAGGGGTCAGCAACACGTCTCAACACCACGTTCCGCCTGCATCCGGCGTGAACTGTAATGGAAGCAGCACCCCCGCGGCGGAGCCCCAACGAAAACGAAAAACGAATACTCACAGCCCTGCAACGCCGCGACGCTGAACTCCTCATCGGGAATACCGTCCGCAAACTCTTTTGCCAGTTTCGACAGGGTAGCGCCGTCCAGCGGGGGTGCCGAGTGCTTGATGTCGTCCTCGACCGGAGGGGGCAGGTACGCCTGGTTTTGCATGCCGTCCGTTAGCACCGGGTGGTAGAGTTTTGGAGCGCCAGACGTCGAGCTGCTGGCAGTCGCCCCCGACAGCGACATCGTCGACTCGTTGGAGGGCGTACCCGCCAGCGACGACCATAGCGAGGCCATGGACGACGAGCCTATTGGCGACTCCACCGAAGGCGTGGGAGGCATCGTCGGCAGTTCTACGCTGTCCAGGTCGCCCTCGATCGGCGTGTTGTCCTCGTCCGACGATGGGAAGAAGTTGCGGAACAGGAGCTCGGCCTGCCACTTCGACGCATTGCGGAACTCGACCCAGACGTCCATGCGCCCCGGGCGGGACAGCGCGGGATCCAGACGTTCGAGGTGGTTGGTCGTGCTGCGGGGCGCGCCGTCAGTGTCTGGCGCGTGCGGAGATAAGGTGCGTCGCCACTTACGCAAAGAGGATGCGGCCCTCGCTCGCGGCGACGCCGTCGAGGGCGTTGAGCAGGCCGCTCAGGCTCAGCGTGTTCACGTCGGACAGGTGATCGACCTTGTGCCGGCGGCTGCGCGAGCTCATGTCGAACGGATCCGGGCTCGGGCTCTTGGACGTGTCGGGGCTGCCCGTCGCCTCGTCGTCGCGCGACGTGCTCCGGGTGAACGCGGCGTCGAGGTCCTCGAGCAGGACGATGCACCGCGCGGGGACGCGCCCCATCAGCGTAGTGAGTGTGCTGTCGCTGATCCACGACGACGAGAGCGACACGACGTAGATGTCGAGCATCAGCTCGCCTGCGATGGCGTGGATGAGCGAGCTTTTCCCTGAGCCGGGCACGCCGTGCAGGAGGTAGCCCCGGCGGAAGGGGATGCCGCGGTCCGCATACCACTATAAGGGACGTAGTAGGATTAGCACTCATCCTTGCAATGCAGATTCGAATTGAATAAACTATGGAAATCGTATCGAGGTGTACGTGTACTCAAGGAGGGTTCATGTGCTTCTTGCTCGTCTGGAGGGACTGATGATCTTACCTTCTCAGACTTGAGGAAGTCCTTCGTGTCCGCGAGAAGCATTTCTTTCACACCAGGGTTGAGCACGATCGAGGACAGCGGCCGCTTGTGGCGCGAGTCAGTCCACCGCCAGCAGCCATGCGAGTCGGCAAAGTAGATCTGGATGCGGTGCACAGCCTCGGCCTCGTAGGCTTTTTTCGCCTCGAGCACGAGCTGCTTCAAGATAGAGTTGTTGCGGGCCACGACGCTGATGGACAGCAGCTCGCTGCCGCTGCCATCCTGCTTCCGCGATCGGCGGATCCGCAGCCAATGCCCGCGGTAGTAGATCGTGTGCGTCGTGTTGGCCGTCGGTTGGAACACCACACGGGTCTTCACCTTGCCAGGTACGTCCTCATCCCCCTCGTCGTCGTCGCCGAACGAGTTGTCCGCCACACGCGAGCCGAAGCCCGGTGTCGACGTGCGCGTGGTGGTCTCGAACTCGCGGGACCGTTGCCACTCTGGGCGTCGCGACAGCCACAGCATCAGCCAGTCATACGGGTAGTCCTCCTCACAGAAGTACGCAGTCAAGAAGAATGCTGCGGACGGGCGTGAGTGGGAGCGGGAGCGCAGAGCGACGGTTGACTCACAGTTGATGAAATGCGACCTGGACGGGGAGGACAGCGGACGGAGTCAGAAAGGTATCTCGGAGCCGTTGAGAGAGTGGTGCTCCCCATCCGCTGCTGGCGAGCCGTCTGGCGGTCTCAACCGTGCCTCCGAGGACGACCAGCTTCATGCCATCAACCATCGAGGACCCGCCTCCGCCGCCGACGAGGGGCTGGACAAGCGATTTGAGGGCGTCCATGGCAGTGTACTGTTATTCGAGGGGGTTTCAGAGCCAAAACTGCGAAAACGAAGGGGGATGATATGGTGGTAGGAGGTAAGGGGAACGGAGGGCTAAGAGCGCTGAGCTCGGGAGAACCAGCGCAGGGGCGGTGGTAATTGGGGGAGGCGCAGAGTGGTAGGTTTATTACTTGCGACGACTGAGGCTATGCAAACTCTGGTGGCTACGGGCCCGTCGCTGTGCACGACGACGACGAAGAGTGACTCTAGATGACCGTCTACGTGAAAGTCACGGAGAAAGACGCGTCAGCTCGAGACTTGGACTTTTGACTGCCAGCGTTAAGTTCGCAGGGGCTCGCTTAGCAGGTTACAAAGAGGGCAGCAGCTACCCGGAAGCGTGGTCGCAACATATCATACGTGAGGCGCCGACCCGGTCTCGGATCCGCACATTCCGAGTTAAGCATCACACCGACTCATATCCCGCCTATTTGACAGCAATTGTTTCGTATTTAGCCCGCTGTACCAGTCTCGGGCTCATATCGCGTCGCCCCGCAGCCAACCTAGCCAGTTTTTGAGCATTCTTCACAAGCAATAAAATAGGATTGCGGAGTTTCGCATCGGTGGCGGCGCACGCGTCAGATCAGCGTTTACGCAAGGCATCACCTGAGAGATGTCTTGAACGCGAGAAGCGTAATCGACACGCTGTCGTGAATTCCACTCCGCTCACAAACAATGGAGGTCGAATCCCATCAACGAGCGATTGTTTTGAAATCAAAGGGCAGCAGGAAAGGGAGACCAGATAGGGAAGACGATAAGATATTGAGCCCGAACACGCACCCTGTTTCTTCGCTGTAGCATTGCCGCATCCGCAGCCCACATACGATGGGCGCAGCCGTGACTTCATATGTGCACTGCTCGGGAGCACGTCAATCTTGGGGCTGTGTTAGCAGGGTAAGCGTGAGGTCACCAATCGAGCTGCGTGCACGCTTCCGTGGCGCGCGTGCCCCCCGACACTTGTCTTGCTGGCGCGGAACATAAGCTCGCGGAGGCGTGGCGGCCGAATGGAGACACTGGGTTGGTAGAAAATTTTGAACATGAGCATCTGAGACAGATACACGCACAGAGCGAACCAGACCTGGACGTATCGGGTCCGCGGTTGCAGTCGCATGTCGCGAGGACGTAAACTTGTAGAGGCGTGTTTGGAAAACTAGTACGGAGAGCAAGGTGGAAACACTCCCGTTTACTGGGGAAATGGCTCGCGGGACACGCCTATTTGATGGGCACGTACAAGGAACCGGTGTTCGGTTAGACGTGGTCGGTGGCGAATCGCGTTGGTACAACGCACCATTTGGAGTCAGTGCATTCCCTGTATTTGGACCCTGCCGCCGCCCCTAGACTGGAATCGCCCTCAAAGGCGCACAACGTAACAAAAACGGGACCACCGCACGCCCCGCATCGACGCATCACATCGCGCTGCGTGGACAGATATCTCGCCCCCCAATGGCAATAGCAGGCCTTCCAACGCCACATTTCCCCACTGAGCTTTCTCGAGAGCCGAAGACGGGTCACGAGAACCCACGCGGGTATCAAAGATTGAGGAGGGACTCCTCTTGACGATAGCTGGCCCGGGGTGCCCGTGTGGCGCGAGCTGGGTGTTTGCCTATTTCTGCGACATGGAGGTCCGTTTTACCATAACAAGAATGCCACTATCATGACGAGGATATGTGCCGTATGAATTGAAAGCGTAATGGCCGATTGTGTGCCGTGGCATGGTGCCAGCAGGTGCGATAGCTGTCGGAAAATTGAGTATGGTCAGCGATGCGCTGGAGCAAAAGATCACACAATCTACCAGATGTATCACCAACTGATTGGTGAATTTTCGTTCAAGATCGAACTTGTGGAAACCCCAAATATCAGCTTAAACCAGTTGCTGCTCGTGTAATATTCCACGAGTCAATTGTCTTCATGGGCAGCGTATCCCCAATTGATGCCTGTCACAGACAACGTTCAGTAGTTCACTAGTCAGTAAGAGTCGTAGTCTCTCCATTCATTCGCCACTCACACACACAGCTAACTACCACGTATTTGGACAGTCCGAGGTAATCGCGAGACCGGAGTGGGCGGGTAAGGCAGTGTCAGGGGTCCAAAACTGCAGGAGGGACGCTGAACAAAGTTGCACTGCCCAGGGAGATGGATATCCCACTATCAAATCTTCGTGCGGCGCCATAAGCCACATCTAGACCAATCGTGCAGGGTAGCGCACATTAGGAGAATGTGCCAATGCGTCTGGCAGCCGCTGCTGTCATGACAAGCATCAATGGAAGGTGGGAAATAGGGAAAGGTACAGCACCAGGACGCACGCTGTATGCACCTCAGTCATGGAGGGAGCGTCGGGTGCAGTACCTCCATTTGTGCCGAGTGACAACCGTGTGCACGCCCGCCTGCGTCTGAGTCGCCGATGGGAAGGTATCGCGAGGGAGCGTGTCTCGAGCTGTCCGACGAGTCTAGTGACCTCAGCATGACACAACGAAGGGCCAAATATCGAGGCGTCCTGTAATGGAAGCCCGGACGCGTGGCGTCATGCACCGCGTGCTATCTTTCATATTGTGCGTCGTGTAGCGGACGTGCCAGTCGCGTGAGCGGCGGGAAATGAGGACTGTATTGCGGCGGCGCACACCCTGGAACTCGGGCGGGCTTCGTGAGCAGGTGCAGCGGCGCCGCGCAAAGGACCCGCAATCGTACTTACTTCTAGCCTTCCAGGTCTCGCAAGAGCCGAGCGAGAAGTGTCCTGGTCTGCTGGCCCGAGTTTCCTGAAAGGAAGCGGTCGTCGATGGTGCATAGTTTATGCGTCTTGAAGGTTCGGCTCATGATGCATGACAGGCCGCAATTGCTTCGGCTGGTGGGAGCGAGACGCGATAAGCTCAAAGCAATGTCCATGACAAGAGATGTTCGACGCCACCGCGGATCCGGCGAGCCTCGTGTGCAACCCTTGTCAAGCATCTGGGGTAAACACGTTGTAAGTATTGTACCAGAGCGGATGGAGAGATCAGATGCGCGTTCGGACGCACCGCCATGTTGGAGGGATTGAAATGGTATTACACCTTGGCGGACATCCCCAAACGTGTTTACGCGCCGAACACGCAGTACACACGTTCGAGAAGCCGACCAAGAGCATAGCTATATGCGACAGCGGTGGATACCACTCCATCCCGACGCAGCACGCAATATGAGCATGAGCATAACCTACGAGGTCGCAGGATCAATTGTATCAATTGGGAGACTGTGATGCCTGAAATATCCGCACCGAACATACCAGCAAATGTCGGGACGTCCTCCTGGTCGTGTGGTGTCCTCTTCACGTACTACACAAAAATACAGGACCAGGAGGTGAAGGTGGTAAGAAAAGAAAAATCAAGATTCGCGACGTGATGGACGACTCTGGTCGCGGACTCGCGCGGTCTGGAAGTTGCCGAAAGCCGCCATGACGCTTTACGAGCTCGTATATGCGCTCCTGCTCGTTGTACCCGCATACTACCTCTATCGACGGGCCTCTGGTCCTGCTGCCCCCGCGGAAACAAACGACCAGACTTTAGGCGACGAGAAACCCGCGGAAGAGCCAAAGACGATCATGCAGCCAGCCAGAACCGACCTCGACCCGCCCAAAGAAGATCCATTCACGCTCGAGCAGCTGAAGGAGTTCGACGGCTCAGATCCTTCCAAGCCACTCTACGTCTCCATCAAGGGTCAGTGCTGTGGTTTTACGTGTCTTTTTGGCCGCAGCAGACATTGATCTCATGCTGTACGCTTGACAGGGACCGTGTTCGACGTATCGCCGAAGCGCGAGACGTACGGCCCCGGCGGAAGCTACCACATCTTCGCGGGCAAGGATGCGTCGAAGGGACTAGGGATGTCAAGTTTGAAGGCGGAGGACGCGGTACCGGACTTCAGCGCGCTCGAAGAGGCCGACCTGAAGGTCCTGAACGACTGGCACAGTTTCTTCACGTGCGTTCGCTATCCGATCTCTTACAATTGCACTTGCTCATGCAGTACATCTCGCAGCAAACGGTATAACATTGTGGGACGTGTTACAGACATGCCGCCAGCTGTGTCCGCGAACTTGTGATCATTGTCACCGCGAATTGATATCACAATTGTATGACTGGATTATTGCATGATGAGTCTTCTCAACGCGTTTCCTACTCCCATCGGAGCGTGCAGCTCTAGTCTGACTACTCTAGACATGCTTTCAACGTGGCCCGCCATGTCGAATACGTGGTCGGTCTCTTGAGTGTGGTTCACACGACCGTGCCTTTGGCAGCCGGCTTCCATGTACCGGCGACAGTGCGGAGGACTGACGCAAATCGGGTCGAATCTGATGTATATCGGCACCAGCAAGAATGACGACACGTTTCGAAGCAACCGACTACCAGCGTTCGCCGAGCACAGAGGCAGGATCGGCTTCGTCGCCTTCCCGGAGTTATTCTCACAGCTTCTCTCTCCTTAAATCGCTGTGGATAGCTGTTCTGATCGCTAAAATTATTCATGCTATCTAGGGAACGCGACGTAAACGCAGATGCAGCTGTTGTCGCAAAGGGTCGTGAGGTTATGTTCCTCTAGTCATTTACTGACAATGTGAATTACTGCCTGATGGGTTGGGCGCGTCTGGCTGGTATGTTCACGACTAATCATCATTGGTTCATGGGCGGTCATATTCAACGGCTCCATATAGTCAAACAGCTATCAGAAACCGAGAATGGGACAGGCGGAGATTCATGTCAAACTAGGCGGTCCAGCGAGCACAGGCTTGAACGCCTGCAATTATGCTCAACGGGAAATGTTGATTGACTGGATGCTTCGACGCAGTGCGCATCAACGTTTTGGACAGAGGTGTCGGTGCAATACCATTCGCGATTCGTTGCGCCGAGCATACGTAGCAACGCCGTACACTTCACTTTGAAAGGTGGTGGCGTGCTGTTGACCGTGCGCTCAACTTCACTTTAGCATATGGCCTTGATCGCTCATGCAACAGATTCTTTATAGGAACGCAGCGACAACATGGGACAACATTGACCTGGAATTGGCCTTCGACGAACAAATTCTATCGAGGCCATGGCTAGAATAGGCCCAAACTATGAAACCAAGCGGCGGAGTGGGAACTCGTGCTGGCCGAGGGCCAACTTGAAAGCGACTGGCATATATATATGAGTATCGACCTGCACTGCGTTCGCGGTCTTACTCTGACGTCCATTTATCCACCATCCCCTGTCGATCTTGTTGTATACCTCTGAAGTAAGTCACGAACGCGTGGAACCAAAGTGTGCTATGCAGTAGCCTGACAGTTCTCACAGCCCTCTACGTTCCAACATGAGTGCTTCTTCGCGGGCAGGGAATCCGGACCAAGACGTGCGACAAGTCATCCAAGGCATTTCCGCCTGCGCTCTGGAAATTGAGACGAGGAAACAGGCGATCATGGCCGAAAATGTCGAAATCTCGCGTCTCCAACTCAAGATCGTGCACTTCAGGTCGCGGTTCAACTCCTTGCAGCCCGTCGCGCGTCTGCCGCCTGAAATTCTGGGCGAGATCTTCGTGCTATACGCCGAAAACCAACGGACGTCGCCCGGGGAAATGCATCCGTTTCTTTGGTTGAAGGTGTTGCACGTCTGCGGAACGTGGCGCCAGGTCGCGCTCCAAAATCCACGCCTATGGACATTCTCCGCCCAAGGGGCCAACCTCGATTTGATCCGCCTCTCCCTCAGGCATTCGGGCAAGCTACCTCTCACCTTCGATGGTCACGACCGCTATGTCAGCCCTGACCACCATTTTGAGGCCCACAAGCTCATCTTCAAGGCATTTCCGCGTTTACGGCAGGCTTCTTTCGACCTCACGCCTTCAATACTTGCTGCGCTCGACAAGGCCCTCACTGGAGTGCCTTCAGCACCGTTTTTGAAGGATTTTGGCATCTGTGGCGAAAGCGGTGCAACACGTTTTCTGGCCTTCTCAACACTCAGCCTCCCGAACCTGACGGTTCTCAAGGTTGGCGACGCTACGCTTGGGCTGGTGAACGATTTGGTCCGCTCAACGTTGACCACTTTGGTGCTCGACGGTCTACGAGAGCTATCTCTCCCGTCGCTCGTGACTCTCCTTTCCCGTCTCCCGTTGCTCGAGTCTCTGCGGCTCAGCTACTCGGACGTCAGATTCACAGAAGATGAGACACACCCACCCTCTGAACGGCTCGCGCTGCCTCGGCTGCAGAACCTTGAGCTTGCAGACGCTGGAGATGCCACTGCCGTCAGCCTCCTAAACTACCTGCGCATACCCGCGAAGGCACGGCTATATCTTGAGTCAAGTGACGATCTATCTGCCGACACCTACCCCTCAATTACACTTCGTCAGTCAATACGGGAGAAGCTGCAAGACCTCGAAAAAGCAGAAATCACCAGCACGACTAACCCGCGGTACCTCTCTATCACCTATGATTGCGACAGACACTTTCATTTTGAACTCAGTATACCGTCCACAACCGCGTCCCCCCTCCGTTGGCCGTCGAAGTTCGAGTTCACTAGCACGGCTTTGTTGGAAGTCCGTATAGTACATGCAAAGTACCAGGAAAAGCTTCCCATCATGCTCCTTCATGGGCTTACTTTCAAGAACGTGACCTCCATGTCCATGGCTGCGCGATGGAAGCTACAGCCGTCGACATGGCACCGAATATTCCTTGCCCTACCTAGACTCCAAGAATTGTCCATCATTGGCGACGCAATCGACACCTTTTGTGATTACCACGCCGCACGCGAAATCACCTGGGAGGGTTTGGCGGAGCCGCTACAGCCAATCAACTTGTATCCGGACTTGAGGGTATTGACTCTGAAGTTTGTCAAGTTCGCGCTACATCCCGTGCAACGGAGGGACGACGACGTCTTTCCACGATTACTCAAGGCCCTCACAATGCTCCGAGAGCAGGGGACACGTCTCAAGCAGCTCTCAATTGCGCGTCCCCATCGCTTCAACAGGAGTGATCACGCAATCTTGAAGGCAGCATCGGTAGCCGACACGGTTCAAGTCGACAGGTATGACGACGGGACTGATACGACATGGTGTTCAGATTTGGAGTGTTCATCGCATACAGAAAGCGACGATGACGATGACGATGACGATGACGATGACTTTGACGATGACCTCTGATATCGGGATAGCAGACGCAGTCAGCAACTGAGTTGTACGACAACCCCTAGGCTGTTATAGCCTGCACGCGCAGCCGAGGCGAAAATTGGCTACCCGTGGCTGTTCATGTGGCATTACACCGTCAACTAATCGGTCTGATCTCACCGTCCACAGCCTCTGGTCGAGGCGTTTCGCCCGAAATTCCCTCTCGGAGATCACTTTTGTCAGCGCGCATATCTTGGTTGGTATCTCACATTTGTGATGATACAGGTGCTATTGATACTGCTTACAAAAGACTGCGAATGATTCCGTCTCCTTCGACCAGGATACACGGTCCGCCGTAAATCACCTTGTCGGCAAGGTTGTCCTGAATATATTTGATCACTGCTTCGTCTTCTGCACCCGGCTGCAACCACAACGCAGGGACAGACAGCGCTTTAGCCTGCTCTAGGATTCCGAGTGTAACCTGGCGTGTAAGAAGGTATTAGGGTAAACGCGTGACCGAGTTGACGCAATACGAAGCATAAAACTTTACCTTCGCGGGTGTGATGATGCTGACAGAGGTCTCAGCGGGTGAAGGTAGATCGGATAACTGTCGAATGGTCTGAATACCCTCGAGCTCGCTCTCTTTCTGCGTGACGATGCCTGGCCGGTCAGTACTCAGCTCTGTTGAACCGCGCGCGCGAAATGTACCGGATGGATGGGGGTTACGTCCTTGTTCCGGGCAAGGTACCATTTCAATACCTATCGAGTTGATTAGTTGTCTAGATCCCGCGCTTCGAGCTAAAGGGAAAAGCAGCAGCGCAGACAGACCTTCGTGCCAAACTTCGATTGATCTTTCGATGCACCAACCACAGCAAACCTAGGGGCGGAGAGAAACAGTTTCTTGACTTCAGCTGAGCCGGGCATGATGGAGGTAGGAGGCAAAGTGAACCCTCAGTCTTCCGAAGACCATGGGCTGAGAATCCCGAAGCTGCATGTGGTCACACAGTGGTCTGCAATACGAATCGCGCTCCTCGCTGAGTAAGGAGAGCAAAAAGCGTCACCTGAGCGATTCGAACACTCGCGTGCAAAGCACAACCGCTGACAGCTACAAGTAGCAGGCGATCCCGTTAACCACTCCGGCAAAGTGACCTGAGTCTACCCTTTTCGATGTCATGTAATCAGGCGAGTGACTGGTTTCCTCCAGCTGGCAGAGTTCGCGCCACTCTGACGGTAGCAGAGCAATCACGTCGGTTTGAACTCGGTGGTAGTCTGGCAGTCTGCTCAGGATTGAAACCGCATTCACTGTCGACAACACTGGGACGACGGTTAACGTCATGAGTTCCTATTTTCTGGTGGTAATTTGTCAAATGCAGGGCTAATGACTCAACAACAATGCTACAATATCAGGTCACATCACTCACACGCGACTGGATGGTCTTGCTCGTGTGCATGTCTACGATCCATGTATCGCACGAACAGTCTGAATTCCACAAGAACTTGATGCTGTCTGAAAAAATGGGATGAACGGTGAACGCCACGATGACTTGCCGTCTCTTAGACTATCTGGTCCGGGGTCCCTCCCCATCTCCTCTCATCAGTTCGCATCCGAACTCGCTCCCCAGTAATTCAGTCCTGGACGAAGCTGCGGAGGCTCACACTTGATTGGATAAAACGGGTCTCGCGCGTGGTGATTATCCCAGCGCAGAGATACCACGTCCCGAAGTTGTACGAGGTCTTTTGGGAGGTCGCGACATTCTTCGATGACAATTTGCAAGGTTTTGCGAGCAGGCGGTTGGCGGGGACCAAGTAGGTTGCGAATCTGGAAGACTATGTCTGGCAGGGCAAGACGCTTGAGATACAACATGTGCAGTGATGGGAAGATAACTTCTCCGGCTGGTCCAGTACAAAGCATCGTCATGAGCTGTATGCTCGGCTCGTGGGAGACGCTCCACAACGACTCTTGTACGTGCAAATCCTGTAGCTCAATCATCTGTTGGTAGATCTGGCGTACAGGAAATAGGCCGTAGGAGCAATCGATCCATGCAGATCGTACACTCCCCCATCGCACCACATCTAGAAAAGGTTCTAAGGACGGATTAATCTGCCAAGGCTCGTTGTACCGTAGGTCGTCGGCCTCCCAAGTAACGTTGACGTAGAGGTTCGCGTTTGCGTCGAAGGCAGACCAGGATCGAATGCCACCAGACGGCACGTCAACGAAGGAACGACAATGTTTCCAACCATAGATATAGATGCGCTGTGGACTGCCAGGGTATAAATCCGGATTGCCTAGTGCCACATAGAGAAGCGAAGGGAACAGAGCCGCCAGGCAGGACTGGATAGTGTACCAAATATGGTCCAGCGCTTCGGTGCTGCGGATGACCAGATGCAGAGCAAGTTTGACGGTTGGCGGGAGGACAAAATTTGCCAAAATCATCGTACACGAGTGCGCATCACCTCGAAGATTCAAACACTGCAGCGAAGGTAGAGACGCCGGTTCTATCTTGAATGGAGTCACTCGGCCACCAAAGCATGAGGCGTGGATAGTCAAGTCGTGGACCAGAGGGAGGTTACGCAAGGCAATTATAGTGCTAGACAAATTGGCGCTTTCGATGGTGAGGCTGAGGAGATGAATGGAAGTGAGTGAAGATGGTAGATGCCAGACCGAGAGGTCGAAGCCGCACAGATCGATCTTGGCAGATCGCAGCGCTGGAAATAGTGTCGCTAGGTCCATAGAAACAGGGCGATTCCTGACCAAGATGGCGCTGCGGAAGTCGAATACTTTTAGCGACGGTGATGGTTGGAGGGACCTCAAATTCTCGACGAGTGTGATGGCGTCCTCAGGAAAAAGATCCAGCTGAAGTTCAACAACACGTTCGAGGTAGGGTCTGAGTAGAGAGGGAAGACTCCAGGAAGGAATAGGGAAATGATGGCTCGACACGTCGATACTAGATCCGGTTCTTCCAACGTCGTATGTGAGGTGCAAGGGCACGATTTCTGCTCTATCGAGCCACGCAGCGACCTGCTCAGGTCTGGACATGTTGTTTATGATGATGTGATTCCAAAGAGTGGGGGTTGCCAGCGCAATATTCCTCCAATGATGACAGACATGGGTGACTTGGATGATCCATGCCAGAAGCGACGTCGGCCAAGGGGGACGCTCAGTCCTACAGGCCTCAAAGATGATTACAAGGAGCTCATCGAGAAGCCGACAAGGGGGTAGCAGGGCATTGTCTCGCCTTGCACGATTGGTATGCTCTGCTGGACTTGATTCTGACGACATGTCCCGCTAGAAAAGTTGTTCGCTGCCTGCATCTGATGAGTCCATCGACATCTCGTGTTAAAATCACATTCACGCACCTGGACGCACACGTTACAATATTTTTGAAGCTCTTGTTGAATAGAGAGACAGCTTAACGTCTGGCGACGCGACACGGCGTCGGATGAATGCGAGCTCGATCCCGAGTAAGTATCGAACTGCCGAACAGTACGTCGAGCTGGGTTTATATCGAGACGGTGGATGCCGTGACAATTACCAAGTTGAAATGGAGGTTGCAAAGAGGTGTAAAGGCGTCGCCGAAATAATGACTTTGGAACGGTCGTCGTCGTTGCGGTCAATTGCAAGAAGCCCAACGGCGCTTATCCGAATTGTCGCTCCAAGCAGATCTTAGGCAAATTATCGAGGACCTTGGTGATCATTTTGTAAACATGTACACCATATGGGTGGCACGCACGCATAAGTGCGGCATCGTAGGTATCAATAATTGACTGAGCACCGTATCACAAAATACAACGGGGCTGTGGCGAAGGCTGAAGCGAGGTAGTACTGGTACCTATAGCCTTATGCTGACGGCCACAGTGGCGTGAAGGAAAGGTATCTAGGTCACGTAAAATCGTCAAGAACGTATAAATGCACTTTAATGGGTCGAAAAAGATCCCAGTGAATACTCGAGGGACATTGGGCTATAAGCTTAGTGCGAGTCCTGGGTGGCGGTGTCAGACTGAGTGTGAATGAAGGGCTAGCGGTTTGAAGACGTACGTAAACTTTGTATGTCCGCATCGTCAATGTGCGAAGAACCAATTTGCAGGCGGTCGTCGTCGATGCTGAGCCCATCCCAGTCCACCGAAAGAAGAAACTTGAGATCGGCGATGTCGATGACATTGACCCTGAAGCACTGTTTGAGCATAATTCGCAATTGTGCCAAGGGAGTGGGACGAGTAACGAATGTGTCAAGAATTTGCTGGTGAATGTCATGGGCATCGACGTGCTTGAGATGAAGTCCGCGTAACGATGGTAAGAGAACATCGTCGCCTGAGGCTTCCTGAAGGCTCCCGAGGAAATCACTGAGCCATCCGTATACCGGAACGTGTGGTGATCCTGAAATATATAGATCCTGGAGCACTCTCATTCTAGTGCAAAATTGCGTGCCAGAAGAGGCGAACCACTCAGGTGTTGCATCAAAGTGCGCCACACGCACTTCCAACAGGGGTAACGCCACGAGGAGCGCATCGACACTGGCATGGATTTGCAGATGTCCTGACGTCGTGGGCTGTTGTGCACGCCGATTTAGCACGGAGAGCAAGAAGCCCGAGCTCGAACTACGATCGAGCATTGACGGGACACGGTGATGTGGGAGAGCATCAGAGTCGAGATGCGAGAAGTGGAGCCCGCGACGATTAGGTCAGCGTGCGCGTGTCCATCGTATATGCCTAGCGCAAGGCTATGGATATTGAGAAAGATCTTCTTGATGTGCGCGATGACGACGGCGCGCGTTGACGAGACGATGTTTGTATCGTAGATCGTCAGCCGCACCTCCAGGCGGTCGAGAGTTGTCGGGAGATCCAAGTGCTCGAGAAATGTGGTACATGCGGATGGGTCTCCTCTCACGGCTAGATAGCGCAGCTTCGGCAGAGACACACATTTCCCAGAGAAGGAAGGTCCACCGCAGACGAAGACGGCGTCCAGCTGCCGCAACGAGGGCAGATCACATATCGCGCGCAGAAGATCCGGGATCTGGGGATCAGTGGCGGTCCATGGTACGTCCACGAACGAGCGGTCTTCGATCTTGAGAGAGACGAGCGAAGTCGGTAATTGCCACGCAGCTACATTGCTGTGCGCGTAGTCGGATATAGTGAGGGCTTGCAGCGAAGGAAACGCGGCAGACATGGCGTTGAAAGGAATGGGGTCTTCTTCACGATCGAGGAGATAGGTAGTTATAGCCAACTGCTTTAGCTCCGTGGAAATAGTGGGGCGAGAGATAGATGGGTCAAGCCACTGAATGTCCAGGTTATGGAGACGAGAGTGTTGAAGGACAGTCTTCAACATAATGAGGCGAGGCTCAGCCGATGTGTCCGGACCGGCCATCTTCAAGTGCAGTGGACGTTGCAGGGTGACGGTTATAGGGCTCCCCTGGGATCTCGACAGCAACTCCTCCGTCCAGCGGGGGTCGGTTGACGGGTTGATGGCAATGTGACTCCAGAGTCCAGGAAGTGACAGCGCTACAGACCTCCAATGGTGGCAGACTTGCGTGATTGCGATCCAAGGGCTTGTCTTAAAGCGACTATCGTGCATCACCGGTGCGGGATAGACCGAATACATCGGTTTGCACCTCGCGAAAATGGCGCCAAGTATATCTGGTGGCAGCTGTGAGGATGGAAGGAGGGTATTTAACTCCCCTTCCAGGGCATGCAATACCCGGTGGGCTTCTACGATTTTCGCTTCAATTTCGCCGCGCTTCAATAGAACGAAAGGGTCTTTGAGAGACAGCATGGTCAATCTCGAGCTACGACCCACGTTATTACGGGATTGTGATATCGACAAAATACAAACGCACCAGGTTAACCGATAGACTCGGATATGTTCCGATCAGTATGATCAAGAAATGAGAGCCTGAGCGTGTCGTAGAAAGGTATGAGTCGTGAGTGTGTTGAGAAAGCGGATCCGCAAACCTTGGTCGGCAGGTCAAGGACGTAAGCTTGAAGGCCTCAGGGGTGAGAGCGGTCGAGTCAAAGGCAGATCACGGCGTACACGTTCTTTGGCGCTACCACAGTTATACTGTCATCCCCTGTTATTCAACCGGCACGAGGCAAGGTACTTGCACGCGCCTTGTAGGGCCCTGTGATTGGATGTGACATGAGTTGAAAGATCAGATGTTGCATACCGGTCCCACGCTCTCTAGATATGCGTCGAGTTAAACAGTCCGATGGACCCTTGACGCATGTCGGTGGTCCCAGTATGAACGGGTTGATTAAGTGCTCGTGTGTGCGGCGAGCCTCTGTTACAACCTGTTTCGCGAAGTATTTCCTCGTAGGGGAACACCCTTCATGCACACGATCAGCACAAGCTGGTTGCCGTCAGTCTGGATGGACGTCGCATGGACGAACAAGGTGTACCTATGCACCTAAGAGCACCGTCGAAAGGACAATGATGGCAGAATGATGAGAAAGGATGGCAGCCAAGATCATTTCTTGAGGCCTTACCACCCGCCATGCGTTGCCATGCGGGGACACTGTGCCGCATTTTCCTTTCTGCTGAGGTAATGTTCATAAGAGGTTATGGACAATGTGATGCACGAGATGAGGCGAAGCAATTGTGAGATACCCGTGGACTTGAGTCATTCGATCTCTGTGCAAACTTGAATGAGATCTGCAGGATACATGAGCACGGCGATGAGACGTACCTCTTATCTGAAGGGAATAATCATATATCTACCACCACCGTCCTTACACGACGTCCGTGGTCTGCAACGGTCCTGAGCAACGGCTCTCTGACGTCGTCGTACGGGCCAGCCACTGGGCTGACCCCGTCCCAATCCACCGACACGATCTGCTTCAGCGTTTCAACCTCCGTTGGAACTACACTGAAGCATCGCTCCAGAGTGATGTGAAGCTGTGCCAGGCGACCAGGACGATCGTTGAAGGTATCAAAAACTAGCTGATAAATGCCCCGGACGTCGACGTGCATGAAGTGGAGAACCCGCAGCGACGGGAAGAGAGCACTGTCGCCCCGTGCGCTCTGAAGAGTGTTAGCGAAGTTGTTGAGCCATCCCGGAATCATCTGAAAGCTGCCGCACACGTCGAGCTCCTCGACGACACTCATCCTATTGTATAGGTCGACTTCGTGATGTATCCAAACAGCACTCGCGTGATTGCAGCTTGAGGCGACGGAAAATCGGTGCAAGACGATATTTCTGAGAAGAAGATGGATGTGGTACAGAGCCAAGTCGCGTCACGTCGCGTCACTGAAGTTTTCCGCGACCAATGGCGCGCTTCCTTGACCCGAACGACCACGATCTTCCGGCGAAGGTCGTGGCTACAGAACATCACTACCGTCTGGGATCTTAAGTGATATTTCACAGTTTTAATTTCGCTTGTTCTCGAAGGACCCGTTTGTTAACTCGTTCAGCGAGAAACATGCACCCTTGGCTTTCAGGACTCCAGCCATCCTGGCTACATCTACCACGGCCCTCAACAGCTCGTCACGTTCTATACGGCATTCTCCTGGGCTTTTCATTGTCTTTGACATCCACCTCTATTGCACTGTATATCCAACAACGAAAGCAGAAACGTCTTGAAGACCGCTTTGAACCGCGTCCCATCGAACTTCGAAGCGATGAGATTGTATCTGGAGTGACTGGTCTCATAGGTACGGCTTTTGCCATAGAATAATCCAGTGTTATTGATCTATCGCAGGGAATACGCCGCTGGTGCGGATCAACTCCCTCAGTGACGCGCTCGGTGTGGAGATATTGGGCAAAGCAGAGGTCAGACTCTACCGGTCGTTTCACAGAATATCCGTAAACGCTGTCTCATGCGATGCAGTATCTGAATCCTGGAGGAAGTGTCAAGGATCGCGTTGCCCTACGAAGTACGCTCTATGCTGAATTTATTTCCTAAACCTGAACTCGGAGTGCAGTGATTGAGGATGCGGAGCATCAAGGCCTCCTATATCCGCATACGGGCTCTAGAATATTTGAGGGTACCGTTGGATCCACAGGAATCTCCATCGCGACTATTGCACGAGCACGGTACGCGACTGGGTGCGATCTCATAAGACTATATTGACGGTGCAATATGCAGAGGCTACGAAGCAAGTGAGGAGCATTGTGCATTTGGCGCGTCGTTCCCTTTCTGACATGGCAATCCGGTAGCTATCATCATGCCAGATGATGTTGCTGAGGAGAAAGTGAAAGCTCTGCTGGCTCTCGGCGCGGAGGTAGAAAGGGTCAGGCCCGCCAGCATCGTTGACAAGAAGCAGGTGCGGAGGTCAATTTCGTATACTGAAGCGTATCTGACGTCGCGGCTGTCAGTTTGTCGTGCGTACTGTATATTCAGTCGTGATTGAACCTGAGTTCTACGAGCTTACAGAATCTTGCACGAGAGCGAGCAGCACATTTTGGGCAAGACGACATTGCGTCTGGCTCCGCCTCGCTGCCGACTTCTTCGTCGTCAGTCGTTGTGACCACAACTGCCGCAGAGGTTTTCGCACCCAATCATGGCGTCCTGACGGCACAAGACGAGGATGATCTAAGAAGCAAACCACGGGGGTTCTTCGCAGACCAGTTTGAGGTACGTGAACACGCCAGCTGTGTGGATAAGGGTATGACACACTATTTGTATAGAACAAAAGCAACTTTGATGCACACTATGACGGCACGGGGCCAGAAATCTGGAGACAGACCAACGGTCGAATCGACGCCTTCGTCTCTGGGGCTGGTGCGCTTGACGTTTTAATCTGTTATCCTCCCTCCTGACTGCTCTTCTAGGCACGGGTGGTACCATCTCCGGAACAGGGATGTACCTGAAGTCTATGAACGAGGACCTCGTCGTTGCGCTGTCTGATCCAGAAGGCAGTGGACTCTACAACAAGATCAAATACGGTGTCATGTTCGATCCAAAGGAAGCGGAGGGTACCAAACGGAGACACCAGGTTGACACGGTAGTAGAGGGAATGTGTGTTCAGTCTCTTTTGCGTGTTATCGGAATCAAACTTATTTTTCTCCAGTGGCATCAATAGACTGACAAGAAATATGGAGTTCGGGCTGTCCTTTATTGGCGATGCTTTTCGGTACGTCTTTGTGCAAGTCATGCTGCTCGTTAGTTTACCTATTCCAGGGTCACGGACGAAGAAGCTGTAGCGATGTCGAGGTATCTTGTTCATCATGACGGCCTCTTTCTTGGCTCTAGCAGTGCATGCAACCTAGTGGCGTGCATCAAACTGGTAAAAAAGATGGGCTGGAAGGACGGTGAAAGGATCACGACTATCTTGTGAGTGCTTTGGAATATGGCAACAGAGTCGTTCTAACAGAGCTTCTAGATGCGACTCTGGAAACAGGCACTACTCGAAAGTAAGTCTCGCGCATTTCGTGCATGATTTGATTGTGGGAACTAACATGCTGGCGTGTCGTGCATGCAGTTTTGGTAAGTCCTTGGCTGTAACTGCACCAACAATACCGGGCTCAACATTAATCTACAGGAATGACGAATACTTGCAGCGCGCGGGCATTACAGTCGACATGAGGCTCATCGACGACCTGCTCAACGCGCCAGCTACTGATGTCTAAACACCAGCATCACGATAATGCGTCAAAACTGAGATCGGATGTGACGATAGCAGATGCTAAGTGGAATACAGCGTGCGTGCGAGATACAGATGCGTGCGGACAGCGATAGAGGATCAGTGCAAATAGTACAGAAGTCCATTATTAACTAACGATTAGTACGAAGCTATGAACCAGACCGGCCTGCATTGAAGGCAGGCAGCACAGAATGCGACGAGGACGGCGTGAGGAAACCGGTGCTCGATCCGGATACGGTGGCGAACGACGGTTTTGGTGTTGTGAGCAGCTGCGAGTCCTTGCTCGGCGATGCGCTTAGGGATGGCGTGGCCGATACACGATTCCTATGAACAGACATGCGTACGTCAGGAAAGGCCTGCACGGTTGATTGGAAGACAAACGCTCACGAGTCGGTTGTACCATTCAACAGAAGCCCGTCCGCTACCGTGCCGACGCTCCCCACCTTCAGGAAGCCCGCCTGCACGAGGAAGTCCCACACGCGGCTCGTCTTGTTCACGTCGATCTTCACAAGGTCGCGCGCCTCGCGCCGCCGTAGCTTGCCTCCACGCCTTGCATATTCGCGAATCAAGGTCTCCTTGATGACCAGATACGGCTTGGGCAAGATGCGCAGCTGCGAGCACAATGTCTGTTCCTCGGGCGTGAGCAGGTGCAACGAAGGACTGTTAGCCAGGTTAAGCGGGGCCGCTGTGTCGAGCGATTTATGAGCGAGTTTTTTCAAAGATCGGCGTTATGGTTGAATACTTACGCATTTTCCGCCCTGGGGGACCCATGCCTGTGACAGCGCCGCCGACTTTGGGTGTACCTTCTCGGTCGTGGCCGCGAGGAGCCTCTGATTCCCGGCGAGAATCGGGTGCCGATGATAGTCTCCCGCTGCCTGCCCTGAGCCGCTCGACAGCAACATAGTCACGACCGAGCGTGGCCTTGACTTGCGCCTGCAAGAAAGAAGCCATACAAAATAAGCGATCAAGGTGAGGATGCATGATGCGGCCGCGCGTACCCGTTTCGCCACATCGACTTCGTATTTCTCGATGTCTGCAGCTGATACGAGACCCATTCTGCGATAATGCTGGAGCTCTTGGATACGCTTCCGTAACATCGCTTCCCCTAGAAGTCGCACATCAGTATCAACTCAGGCCCCCACTGACACATGATGAAGGCTTACAGAGGGTATCAGCAGCAAATGCCTCGTAATCATCAGCTGTCTGAAGCCGAGCAAATGGTCGTAACCGGTGGACAATGTCTTTCTCGTCTTTTGGTCGTTTCTTCTCGTTTGTTTGCATCTGAAAGTATAGGTGTCGTCAGTATCATGTCTCCGCCAAGTGTCGAAACAAAGGAAGTGACGTACCTGCTTATAGTTAAGAAGCCCTCTATCAAACATGAAGGCTTTGCCCTCGTTCCGCTTCTCGATGCGGTGCTTGTACATCTCCAACAAACTCAGCTTAAACATGAGAGAGTCCTTCGTCTCTATGGGTGGCGGTAGCGTCGGCTCCTCTCCGTCGTCCTCCTCTTCGCTCTTCTTTTCGTCTGTCTGCGATGGCGACGGTTCTGGTTTCGGCGTGCTCGAGCCTCCATTAAAGTGAAAGCCGTTGATAATGCCGTTCGCTATGCCGTTTGGCAGGCGCTTGCCACCCGTCTCTGTCGCCTTTGCCCGTGCCTCTTCCTTCAGTTTCGCTCGTGCCTTCACGTCGACGTCGTTCTCGTCTTCCAGGATCTGGTCGCCGCCCCACTCGAGACATATGCCGAACTCGAGGTCCTTGATCAGGTCCTCCGCATCGTTGTCGAGCTCGTGCTCGAATTCAAGGCGGCCGGGTAGGAACGTCGCGATCTCGTGCACGCCGGGTGCAGACGTTGGCGCAACTTTGGGCGCTGGTGGTGGGTTGGAGTTCATGGTTGATATTCGTCGGCGTTTTCGTTCTTGGAACTCTTCGGGATCAATTTCGAAGTTGAGGTCCATTTGCTAAAGAAGCGAGCGTCAGAGATGTATGATGATTTCGCGCGCGCCTGATTCCGAAGTGCCACACAAACGTACCGGCAGCGGCCAGTCTGGCGAATCGATATAGACGGAGTTGTAATGCTTCTCAACCTCGTCCTTAGAGCGTGTACCAACATGTTCGGCTATGGCTTGCCAGTTACCGAGACCTTGTAATGATATGCCTTCGAGAAGGAGTAGCTCCCTGGAAAGATGATCAGAACGGTGGCGAGACGCGTTCTCCTAAAGACTCACTCATCCGCGCCCCAGTCTTCCGCAAATATAGGGTAAGAATGCAGTTCCTAGCGAGTGTGGGTAACCTTGCCACATAAGATAGTGACTGTAAACTCACCACGACGCGGTATGCATGCGTCTTTCTGTGTTTCGCAAACTCTTTTCCCGCACAGAAGCATGACGGGCATATGTCCACGCCGTCGCCGGGTTCGCATACTGGATCCGCGCATTTTATTCTTATGGAGTGGGTGAGGTCGCAGTTGCAACTGTCGCACTGGATTTGCAGACCAGGCTCGTTTACAGCTAGTGTTACGTAACGCAAAAGCGTGAGAAAGTCAGCAGGGAAGCTACCGTCGCCGCTTGAGCTGAAAAAGACTCACTTTGGATCTCTTCAGGTTGATGTTGTCGTTTGCGGTGGGTAACAGTCATCTTCTCAGCTAAGACAGCCTAACAAACGAGTGGCCACCTATGATGCACAGGATGTCGCGTACTCGCGATCCCAATGTTTCTGCCCTGTGAGGGTTTGCAGACCCTGGTAGGTATACGTATACGACGTGCGACGCTGCGTGTGTTTCCTGGGATACGACTTGGGTGGTGGATGCGAGCACTTTTGTTGAAGATCTGCGACTGCGGGGTGTCAACGACCTCGCGGCGATCAGGTCGAGTTCGAGGGTATATCGAGGGTGGCAGCGGTGAAGGGTATAACGAGAGAAGAGAGCAGTCGATTGTCGTCAAGATGAATCGTAAATGAGGTCCAAGTTAGGGGGACCTTGTCTTTGTCGTCGTCGTTCGCGACGTCGAGCTCACGAATCTTGGCCCGCCGCCCCGGCCGAGATGGGCTTCCCACAATAGGAAATTAGACGCCCGTCGTTCGCGCCCGTCGACGCGCCTTCGCCGCTGTTGCTCTCAACCAGCACCTGCGGCCTGCGTGGTGCCACACCCGCCGCCAAAACCCTCCTTCGCTCTTCCATAGTTGTCTAACTTGTCCATCTCTGCTTTGTGGATTTCGTTCGTATACCTGCTCGAGTTTTTGCATGCATCATGTCGCGTTCACCATCACCAACGCCTGCTCGGTCCATGGACATTGAGTTGTCCGGCCAGGAAATCATCACTGTCGACCTCGACCACCTAGATGCTAGTCCTGACGACTTGCTGGATCTCCTCAAAGACTCGCAGTCTAAAGTGTGGGTGTGGACGAGGCTTGCCACGGAATATTGGCGGCAGGGGTACTTGGCCGGAGCGGAGAAGCTTGCACAAGGTGCAATTGATTGTATGTTCCCCCGTTCGCCTTTCGTCGTATTCTGGCTGACCGTATTCTTAAGTGTTCAATAGCAACGGCAGTACATCGTCCCTCCCGCCAGTATTTTGCCTACTAGCAAATATTCAGATTGCCCGTGCTCGTCAGGCGCCGAAATTGATCCTCAAGGATGCTCGTGGGTGTCAGGCTGTTTTGTGGAAGGGTATAACAACTAATTAACGCCCAAACCAACAGGACAAGACGATATGCGGAAGGAAAAGGCTCGAGACGAGTACCACCGAGATGCAGCGGCGTTCTTGAATCGGGGGGATAAAGCCGCGCAAGGGTCAGGTTCCACAACAGACACTACTCTGCCATACCTGACGAGAGGTACGTAAACCTTCCTGATGATATTTGAACTGTGCTTGATAAACGGCGTAGCCATCCTACAACTGGGCAACCGGAATATGGACGAATCCATGCGGTTATTCGATGCCGTGCTGAAGACCAAGCCAACCAACCTTGTAGCTCTCATGGGCAAGGTAAGCCAAAGCATGCAATACTCCCGCGTCGACTGCCATCCTGACGTCTCACCAGGGCCGGATTTTGTACGCAAGACGGCAATTCTCGCAAGCGCTACGGTTCTTCCAAGACGTCCTGCGCTACGATCCACATTGTGTCCCCGACCCTCGCATAGGTATCGGTCTCTGTCTGTGGGCGCTGGACCAAAAGGAGCGGGCGAAGGCGGCGTGGGAGCGTAGCGTGGAAGTGGTGCGTCTCGTGCCTCCAGCATGCATATTTACTTGCTTATATGTTTGGCGAGACAGAATCCAAAACAATGGCCAGCATCGCTACTCCTGGGCCTCGAGGCTATCAACGCCAGCAAAAACGAGGACCAATCCGAGGAGCAGCGGCGGAAAGAGTTCCTCGGTGGCACGCGACTCATCGAGAAGGCGTTCCACGCGAACCAGAAGAACTCGGCTGCTGCGAACGCGCTTTGTGAGCTGTTTATACGGAAGGGACAGCACAAGAAGGTGCCTCAAATTTCGTATTTTCGTCATCGAGAATGATCACCCACGCATCCGCTACAGGCGCTCAAACTCGCCGAACGGACGATCCAGTTCGCCGACACGCTCACTGTCTTGACGGATGGTTACATTCGCGCAGGACGAGTGTTGCAGGAAGACGGGCACGTGTCGGAAGCTATCAAGCAATACGCAAGTGCAAGGGAGGGGCAACCTGGCAATGTGCTGGCCTCTATCGGTCTGGCGCAGGCCCAGCTCAAGACTGGTAGGTTTGCCATATAGTATCATCAATAATGCACGGCGGACTGAATACGCTGTAACGCTGCAGATGAAAGTCACGCTGCTATTCATACATTGGACACGCTTCTACAGGTGCAAAATTCTAGTCGTTCCGTCGAGGCCACTGCCATGCTGGCCTCACTGGCGGCGCGGTTACGGCCTGGAATTTCCAGCTCAGAGAAGACGAAGGAGAAGGCGCGTGCACGGGAACTGTTCGACCGCGTCGCCAAAACGCTCTCACTGCCCGAACAACCCACGGCGTACACTACATTGAACAGCAACGGAAAATCCAACGCCCTCTCGTTGACGCGCGTGCAGCGCAAGATCGCCGAGGACATGGACCTACACGTTGAGATCGCGAAGCTGTGGTACGAAGAGGATCTCACCCGCGCGGACCGCGCACTACACGAGGCACAGCGTACCGCTGAGGCCGCCGGCAAGTCAGATCCGCGGGTTCTGAACAACCTCGGCGTCTTGCATCATTTTGGCGGGCGGTATGACGAGGCGAAAAGCCTGTACCAGCGGGCGCTGACAGACGCTGCCGCGGCGGGGCTCGATGCGGCGCAGAGCGACAGCGTGTCGACGTCGATTTTGTACAACTTGGCGCGCGTGTATGAGGTGCAGGGCGACGAGCCTATGGCGAAGGATGCGTACGATAAGCTGCTGACAAGGCATCCTGAGTACATCGATGGTATGTATGCATTGTTCTTCGTCTACCCGCTACTCACACGGCGTGATGGTTGCAGCCAAGATCCGCCAAGCGCAGATGCTCGCAGACCTGAACCGGCACAACGAGGCGCACGACCTGATCAAGCAGTCGCTCACCTCGCAGAACAGCAACCTCAACTTACGCGCGTTCTACACGCACTTCCTCATCCAGTCGAACCTGCCGAAGCCGGCGAAGGACTTTGTGTTCGCAACGCTCAAGGACCACGACAAGCACGACGTGTACTCGCTGTGCGCGGCGGGCTGGATCCAGTACCACCAGGCGCGTGAGAGCCGTGAGGGCAGCCCGAAGGGCATGGAGGAACGGCGGCGCGGTTTCCAACGTTCAGCGGAGTTCTACGAGAAGGCGCTCCTACTTGACCCATTGTGTGCAGTCGCCGCGCAAGGGCTGGCGATCGTTACCGCGGAGGATGCGTTAGGCACCCTTGGGGGAAGCTTGGGCCCTCTGGCACCGGACGAGGCGCAGAAGCGCGTGAAGAACGCGCGAGAGGCACTGGATGTGTTCGCGAAGGTGCGAGAATCGCTCGACGACGGGAGTGTATACGCGAACATGGGGCATTGTTACTATTCGTGCGACGAGTATGACCGGGCGATTGAGAGTGTGAGTCGTTTGTTGATGCTTGTTTGGTTTTCATCCTAGAGCGCTAACTTCTGAATAGTACGAGACGGCCTCGCGGAAGTTCTACCAGGGCCACAACGTCCCCGTCCTTCTATGTTTGTGCCGATCGTGGTACGCTAAAGCGAGCAAGGACCAGTCATTCGTTGCCATGAATAAAGCTCTTCGTTACGCACAAAACGTTTGTCATATCCTTGCTACTTATCGCTCTGTGTTGACCCTGCTATCAACAGGCAATGCATATACAACCACATGACAAAGCCATCATGTACAACATTGCCATGATCGAGCAAAAGTCCGCTGAGTTGTTGATCGCGCTGCCGCCAGCGAAGCGCGCTTTGAAAGACCTGGAGCGTGCAACTCAGCAAGCTGCACACGCGCAGAAGTATGTTGGGTTCTCTTCAACTCATGAAGGTCATTGAATACTGACATTCGTCCCATAGTATATTCCAGTCACTCGCACTTGACAAGTCGCCTGGGGTACCATATAGCAAGGATATCGCTGATCAGCGCCGTAAGTATGGTGACAGCGTGCTGCGCCGCTGCGACGAGCACCTCGCGATTCAGAGGCAGCACGAAGCTGAGGCACAGGCCAAGCTTGAAGCGTCGCGGAAGAAGCGTCAGGAGGAGCGTGCCCAGATCGAGGCTCTTGAGGTTAGTGCTCTCCCTTTCGTTTTTTTTCTTCGCTCCACCATGTTGACTGATTTCATTTACAGAAAGAGCGCATCGAGAAGCTCGCAAGAGAGGCACAGGTGCTCGCGGAGAAGCGCAGGGAGGCACGGAAAGAGGCGCTTGAGTGGAGCAAGCAGTTTGAATCGGACGAGGAGGAGAAGGAGCGCAAGGCTTCGAGGAAGAAGGGGCGCACCCGCCCGGACGACGTCGGGAGCGGCGACGAGGGCGAGCCCCGCAAGAAGCGCCGCAGCGGGAAGCTGCGGAAGGAGAACGGCGGCGACGCGGACGGGGAGGGCGGTGCGCTGTTCAGCGATGAGGACGAGACGGCGAGTAAGCCAGCACCGAGGAAGCGCAATCCTAAGAAGCGCGTGGTTCGGGATGACGACGATGCTGAAGAGACTGGTGGCGGCCCGCGGCGGAAACAGATGTATGTGCCGTCTTCAATTGCCTCACGCATCCATTCACTGATTATCACCACTTCTCAGTAAAAGCAAAGAGTGGATATCGGACTCCGACGAAGAGTGACGTGCTTTATCTTGCAGCGCTCGACTATGACCCAGCTCGCTGTTGCTATTATATCCTTGCTGTCGTTGTCCACGAATGCTCATTGGTGCCCTGTATTATCTTCTACCTGCTGTATCTTAAGCTCAGTCTCGGACAATTGTCGAGGGACCTTGCCTCGAAGTCTCACAATGTCGCGCGGTAACATCTTCCATGCATTTCATTCTGAGAATGTTACAAGGCGGTCCATCAATCGCCCCAGTCCAATCCGAGGGCCCCCTCGTTGCCGCCCCGGACCGCGCCCTCGATAGCCTCTGCTAGCTTACGTAGGGCAAGGACGTTCGGGTCTGGCTCCACAGGGCGCACATACCCCGGGCGCGCCGCCGCCTCGAGGTCAGCGGCCGACACGCCGAGCGCACGCTGCAGTGCGTCCTCGCGGTCCTCGCCGCGTAACGCGTCAATAGAGCGCAGGACGTCGCGCAGTTGCGGGTGGGCTTCCAGCGCTTTGCGGACTGGCAGGGAGGTTGCTGTAGCGTGACGGGATTTTCGTCGGTCAGTTCGCGGTTCGCCACGGATGGAATAAGGGAAGGAAAGAAGAGAGGGAGAGGGAGAGGGAGAGGGCGCACCGATAGCTTCGTATTGGGGGACTTGCAGCGTCTTCGGGTCATCTCGCGTGAGCGGGTCGGGGTAAGCGGAGGCCTCTGGCACGTATGGCCATCGCAGGGAGGTCAGAGGGCGCAGTGGCGGTGATGGCGGGCCCAAGTTGGGATCTGCGCTGGACGTGGCACCTGGTACTGATGATAGTTCTGATGCTAACACGGGTGGAACAGACACATCTGCTGAGAGAGAATTATGTCAGTCGCCATCATATCACAGTCATCGTCGCTCAGGTCGAACAGACAGCCCAGCTTGTCAGTCATGATGGTCTCTGCGCGGCGACATATGATGACAATCGAAGAAGACATACCGTCAGCTGTCGTGTAAATGGAGCTGGCGATAGAGGAAGCTTGCGACGCGATCAAAGGTGTCGCATGCGACGGTCCAGCCTCTGGCGGGGACGAGCACGAGCTCTCTGTGTCGACACCCAAGTTGATCAGTACGTGGCCTCGTCTAATGCGCCAAGAATTTGCAGCGTAGAACACACTCTACCTTTGTGTTGCTTATAACAAGGCACAGAACAGCTGCGATCAAGAACGTCGCATGATGAAGATTTTGTGGTCAGTCAGAAGGGCACGGATCCGATAGACTACGCACGCACTAGAGGATCATGCATTTTGAGCACGTGTACTTTGACTCTGTAGTCTTACAGATCTGGCATGGTGCGCGCTTTTGTGGCGGCATGCTGAAGGTGCAGTTAAACGAGATGAGTTTCGGAGGAAACGGTTGAATTTGACGACGATCACCAGGTACGATCAATTTCGCGGGCGTCTATGACACGTGAGTCCGTTTATGGCATCTGAGTATGTTGAGGCGGGACGCGTGGATTGAGCAGCGGTCCAGGCCCTTTTTCGTGAGAAGTTAGTGTTTGGGTCGAAGGGTCGCACTGAAAACCTTCGAGTTTCTCGAGGGTACACCGCCCTCGAGAATGCGAGCCGCGGATTTAACTCTATATAATTAACACGTCCGCTTTGAGATGGTATTTTCGCTGGTACGCAGTAGCTATGCATACAGGGTTCGTTCGACCACTGAGATAGCCCCAATCTTGATACTAGTGTGTGCCAGCTATGATGCATATATGATGGGCGTAAGCGTTCTGTTGCTGCGGGACCCGAGTCGAGTCTCCGGCATTACTGGAAAACACCCGTACGGTGCCAAAGTTCCCAGGGAGGCCTCGGGCCGAGCCAAGAAACTCGGCGAGTTCGTGATTGCCACGTAGGGCTGAGGCAGTGAGGAGCGCAGGGGGCCGCGGGGCAGTCTGCGTGAGGATCAGTGCAGCCTTGTGGCGATAGGTAAGTTACCGGCCGCCGGGTGATCTCCGCGCCGACATTGGCTTCGCCGGCCTATGTGGCCTTTTCGCGCAATATTTACTCAGCATCTGCGCAAGGCTCTGCGAGCTCGTACTGCGGATGAAGGTGCTCGCAGACCTGAAACAAGCGTGACACCCCTGCCGGTCCCAGGGTGCACTTGGAAGGCTCGCGCAGAGAGCGGACCAATGAATAATAATTCGCTTTTTCACGGAGATCCCGCGCCCGGCTACAGTAGGGACACGCCATTTCCGGGTGGACGAAACACAGCATGTTCCATTGCAACCAACTGTCGATGTCGATGTGGTTCGTAAGCGCTTCGAGAGATTCCTTGGTTTTCTGCAAGCTAGGTGGCCAAGAAAAAGTCAGGAGCATGCGTGTTGGTACCCATGACATTTGAAGATTTCGAGACATACCAAGCCTGATACGACGGTCATTGTAAGAGAGAAAGCTTGGCAGCCGTTCCAAGTGATCACGCTGGCGGCGTCTAATATGCCGAGCTCCGCAGCGCAAGCCGATATTAGGCGCCAAAGTATTGTCCTGCGTCGCCGAGCGCAACGTTCCCCTTCCTCGTCGTCCACCGCCTTCTCCTTCTACGCTCACCTCCCTGGTATCTGGAGGTGCTGGTTCTCACATACTCTCTTCACAGCCTCTCTACTCCAAGAATCAATAAAATCCGAAGTTTCTGTAGGTTCCTGTGACCTGTGACCACCATTCAAGAACTCCCGGCGGCTGACCGACGACCCTTCAAATACCCCGTACCTGCTCTTCTTCGCGCAGCACCCTCCCGCTCCCTCCTCGACGCCCAGTGCGTCCTACACGCTCTCCTTACGCCCCGTAATTATGATACTGTCGTCGCTTTTCCCTCTCCTCGCTCTCGTCTCCCTCGCTGTCGCCGACCCGATACACATACCATTACGCCGCAGGACCACCGGGAACGATACCAACGCTTTCGACCCGCTCAAGTTCGCCGCCGCTGCTGAGCACATCCGCCACCGCTATGGATTCCGTCGCCCTAGTGCCCCGCCGTTGTCGAGACGTGCTGGACAGACCGTTGGGATTCAGACCATCAATCAGGTGAGTGTCTTCTGCCTATGATTGCATCGGCGGTTACCATGCGTTGGGGCACGAGGCATGGAGAGCGGTGGCAGAGTGGCTGGCGGTGGGGAGAGCGTTCAACGCGTTTTCGCCAGGAATAGCGTGCGACCGTCCTGAGCGAGACAAAGTAGGGCCGGTTGCCGTAATTGTTCAGAGCGTCTCGCAGCTTCGTCTACGCGACAAACAAGCAGCGCGGCCGCAGCATCACTTTGCAAGGCCTCGCGTCGTTGGATAGGGGGTCAGGCACGGCGATTCATGAGCTAGTGCGTAAGAGGCGCTGCGACGCCGGCGCGATCGACTTTGAAGCGCGGTGGCCGAGTCACCCTAAGGGGTCCCGTCGTCGACGAAACTCGTGCTGCACAGCGGCCGGGAACTCGCGCGTCGCTTTTGGGAATGCTGCCACGACGGCCGCAGGGTGGTCGGATGATGTGGGCGAAAATAGCAGTCTCGGCGGTTGCAGCGGTCTCGCCCGTCGGACCGACGTTGTTGCTGAGCCCCAGGATTATCCTGCCTTTTAGCGAGCGTCCCAAGCGTTCCCAAGCGTTACTTGGCGATTTTTTCGGTGTCCGGGAGTGCATGCTCCGCTGCCCAGTCACCGCGATGACCGCGATTTTCGCCATCACTTGACGTCGCGACGGGAATTGTGCGCTGACGCGCCTCATTTCACAGAAATCGGACTCGTCGTACGTCGGCTCAATAACCGTCGGTACCCCCGCGCAGACGTTCAACGTCGTCCTCGACACGGGGTCCTCGGATCTTTGGCTCGCGGCGCAAGGATGCTTAACATGCGCGGGCGTGCCCACGTTCAACCCATCCGCCTCGACAAGTATACAGCAGCCGCAGTCGCAGGCCGGTGGACAGCAGGAGGTCCAGATTCACTACGGTAGCGGACAGGTCGCTGGCGTGCTTGGTCAGGACACAGTGAATATGGGCGGTTTCACGGTCAACCCGCAGACATTCCTCGTCGTCACGGACATGTCGCAAGGCTTGCTTGACGGTGACACGTCGGGTATCATGGGTTTGGCGTTCCAGTCGCTCGCGTCAACACGCGCCGTGCCTTTTTGGGACGCCTTGACCAACGCCGGCCAGTTTGCGCAGCCCGAGTTTTCATTCTGGCTCACGCGGTTCATCAACACGCAGAACCCGTCAGACAACGAGCCTGGAGGTGTCTTCACTCTTGGTGGCACGAACAGCACACTCTTCACGGGCGACATTGAGTTCTTGAACCTCGCCGGGACCAGCGACGCGAGCCAAGCGACTTTCTGGCTGCTTGAGATGACCAGTAAGCGCTCTTACGCCCTCAAGCATGAATTCGCCCCTAATTGCTTGCCGTATCTCCTTAGGCCTGACCGTGAATGGCCAGTCGGTGACCATATCTACGGGAAACGCAGCACTATCTGCCATCGATACAGGCACAACTCTTATTGGTGGACCATCTGACGGTGTCCAAAACTTGTACGCCGCAATCCCAGGTTCCGAGCCATTGACCGGAGACATGGCGGGCTTCTTTGCCTATCGTGAGTCCGATATCCATTCCCTGGCCCAGCCAATTTTTAATCACAATTCTTGGCGTATAGCCTGTACCACTACGGTCTCTGTTTCCATCTCCTTCGGTGGAAAGTCTTGGCCGGTCAGCCCTGATGACATGAACCTCGGTACAGTCGGTGCGGGTCTGTGCCTGGGAGGCATCTTCGACCTTGGACTGGGTTCCAACATTGGCAGCGGCGGTGGAAACCCAAGCTGGGTCGTCGGCGATACCTTCTTGGTGCGTTTCTCCCCATAGTGATCTCTAGCTCTAACTCTAACGTGCTTTACGTGCACGATAGAAAAACGTGTACTCTGTATTCCGCTCGTCTCCGCTTTCTGTGGGCTTTGCCCAGCTCTCAGATGCCGCAGGCGGCTCAGGTGCGCATCATTTTCCTACCTCTTGAGCAGAAGCGTGAGCCTCATCAGCTTCTCCTTCTTCTTCTATATCCGCGTCGACGCACTCTTCAACGCAATCTTCGATACCTTCAACACCTGTTATACCATCATCCACTGTTGTTACCCCTACTAACTCTTCTGTTGTTGTACAATCCTCTGCTGCCCATACTGACACTTTCACCGACGGCGGTTCCGATCCATTATCTTCCGGGAGCGCAGGCACACCCTCCCCTGGTACTGGCAATTCTGCAACATTCACACAAACTGGGCTCCCTGTGCCAACGGGCAGCATCAGCGGTAATTCTCTGTTGTCCTGTCACGATCCTTTCTTGTGTCTGACCCTGCTCCAGGTTTCCCAGGCGCGTCTCCGACGACCGGGTCAGGAAATGGCAACACGAACGGCGCACCATCAGCGATGTCTGCCAGCGTCGGCCTGTCAATATGCGCAGGGCTGTCGGTCGCTGCGGCGATGCTCGTCATGGCATAACCCGGCTGCATGCCCGCCTGACGCCGCGCCGCTGCCCTCAGGATCGCGCCCACACGCACCGCACCTGCCCGTGTCCGTGCGCGATCGTCGACCGCGCGGCGGTGCCATGTCGGCAGGCCGCCCGCGTCTCTCGCTCGCCTCGCTACTCGAACACAAGGACCCAAGTACTCATACCGCTACCGCCACGCCACCGCCATCACGCCCACGCTCATCCTCAAGTTGCTGTTATTATCCGTTGTTGCTATTAGTGACTAATCGTGTCTCGCTGTTGGATGGCGTCGTTGCTGGACACTCTGTTGTATATATGCCGTGATGATATCCGTGATGATCTTGCTGTGTTGTGATGTGGATAGGAAAGGAAAGGAAGATTGTCGCAAATATATCATAGATGAATGTCGTGCTGTGAAGAGAAGGAGCAATGTGTTCAATGTGGCGATCTGGTGCTCTCACGCGAGAAGGCGCCTAAAATTACAGCTTGACCCGAAACTACGACTCACCGTCCACCTCAGACGTAAAATTTTGCTCCTCACACCATTACACTTCTTGGAGGCATGGCATACATATCACCGTGAGACATGAGGACGTATGCGCCTTGCATCGAGTGGTATAGACCCAGCATGTGAGCGTGGCATCAAATACTGTCCTCTCGACCATGCGTCGATGGTGAGCTATATCCCCAAGTCCATGCTTTTGTTCCAACATGCGCTGCATTTGACTCTAGCCATTATTTTTGGCTGTATATTTAGACCTTGACCTGCACATATTTGATCAGAGCTCTCGACATGATGTTGCGTAGTACGGACAACGGCAACGCGACGGGGCGCTGAAACGGCTCTGACCGTGTTGTGACGCCCAAAAAGACACGCTTTGTGCCTCGACCACGACGTTCCCTCAGGCCAGCCCGTAGGCGTTGAGGTTTGCAGTCACCCCCCTTCGTCTGTTGATTGTACTGATGAAGGTTGTTTGTAATAGATTGTCCCTATAACGCTCAGAGATATACGGCGTCGTGACATCGTTGAATACGACGGTATGTAGTAGACACGTCGTGATAGCGCAGCATATCTAATATACACTCTATGTGCAGTGGTCACCATTCATGTTGTCTCTTCAGGACCCTTTGGTGCTGTCGAAGCGCAGCGAGCTGGAGACGAGGATACATGAAGCTCACGAGGTGCTGCATGCCCTTGAACGCGAGTTGAACACCCTCCTGCCTTCGTCCCAGCTCCCACCAGAGGTCCTTAGTGCTATCTTCGCCGAATGTCGGGACGCGTCCCCGCCATCGGATGCAGCTAAGATGATTGGACTCGGGCGTGAAGAAAAGTCGTGGCTGGTGGTCACGCACGTTTGCCACTATTGGCGTACCACAGCACTGTCATCGCCGCGTCTTTGGGACCATATCATCGTAGGGCGCAATCCTATGTGGGACGAAGTCTTGCTGTCAAGATCAAAAGCAAGTCCCCTCACCGTTATCTTCGAGAGACCCGCGAGGCTACCACCCACGGGACTTCGGCCTTTTATGCGCAGGAATGCCGCGCCTCCGCAAGTCACAGCTGTCGATCATCGCGCATTGCTGGAGACAGTCTTGCAACAGACGAACATAGTCAACCTAGACATTCGCCGCCTCATCGACGATGTCGCCGAGGTTTCAGTCCTGTCCTCTCCAGTAAAACAGCTGTCATTGGAAGATCCAAGTGCGATCCCAGTGTCAGACATGTCTACCCTCTTTCCCACTTTACAGACCTTGAATATCTTCAACTACACTCGTCATGACCTGGCTGGCTGGCGACTACCAACCTCGCTGACGACTGTCAAAATCGTGGATAGCGGAAACCCCGAATGGCGACCTACTCAACACCATCTTCGACAGTTTTTACGGATGCTTCAAGGGATACCTCTCTTGGAGCGTCTGGAAACGCGGTGTATTCAAACTCCTAATGTATCGCCGTCTCCTCCTCCCAACGAACCGCGCACATCCTTGCCCAAACTACGCTTTCTAATCATGAGCGGAAATCCATCCCCGTGTGCGACGCTACTGCAGCATTTGGACTTGCCAAGCTCGCTCGTTCGACTGGAGATGCGTCTGGACAACCGCCAGCTGCAGATTCCTCCGCACGCACATTCGATCATTGCCTCTCAGCTTTTCGAGCTTTTCCCTGCAATCAAAAGCTTTGCTCTGCATGCATACGCTAACCGCCCGTATGGCGGTATCCTCATAGCAGGTTCCAGGTGTCTTAATACATTCGACCGCGGTATTCCCCCGTCCTTCCGCAGCAGAACTAAATCCGTACCTGGTGGCGACCCCGGTTTCCTACTTTTCATCGATAATGCCAGGACCGAATTACCCTCTTGGCCTGAGGTGAATTCCGGCCCCTTGCCATACCATCCCAGCGTCGGGAAACTTTTAGCGGCATTGCCATTATCGGGAGCCCGTTCTGCACTCTTCGACGTCGCATCGGCAGGGCAGACGGTCATCTTTGGAGTAGATCTTTACATGACGATGAAGGCTGTCGAGACTCTCCGCGTGTGCGGTGACAGTTCGCGCATGATACCGAAATGGTTCGGTCATCTCGCCCAGGTCCTCCAATCTGCCCCGATCGAGGAGGTTCTCTTCCCATCTCTGCGTCTCCTCCATCTCAAGCACGTTGACGCACGCCACATACATCAGTCCGTGCTGGATGCATTCGGTCGTCGTCCAATACCGCTGGCACTGGTACGGATCGTCTTGGAAAAATGCTTTGGCGTCGAACAGGACGAAGTCGAGCGTCTCAAGGGCGTAACTTCTGTGGATTGGGATGAGATAGATTTTGAGGAGTCGACGGATACTGAGATGGGCTCAGCTGATATTCGCGACATGCGAATATCCAAGACCAAACTACCCGGGACTCGGATGCGCGCGGCGGCGCGTTTCTGAGTCGCCCAGAAAGGTACGTTCTATGGCCGTGTATCTTCATCTACTAACGCGAATGGCCTGATGGTGCTTAGTATGTAGGGTTCGATTGGTTTGTGTCCACGTTCTACGGTGAATGGACGCGGTCTTGACGACAAAAACAAAGCGCGCGTTCTCACCTCTTCGATCGTTGATGGTGCTCAAGAGTCGAATTGTACGTGGCGTAATCAGCATCACACGACTTCGTTGCAAGAGCCGACGACATCGGTCGTGGTGCATGGTGCGGCTCGTCGAAAAGCTGTAGCATGAGCATGAACCGCTCAATTTCCATCTGGTGTGTACTAGCGAAATTTTATCACAAAAAATCATTTGAGAGTCTACAAGCCATGTCCTATATGAACGAACATGCCCTTATCTGCCTTTGGACTACCTTCGGACTATATCGTTTGGACCGCACGGTTGGTTGTCGAACCGGACGCGACCATAGCGAGGTCATGCGCCACGGCATGAGCCGTGCTAGAAAGACAATCGACAGAACGAGGCTTCAACGAGCACGAGCAAGTACGAGGGGATGATTGTAAAGGTGAGAGGTGTGTTGAAGGCTTGCGATGCGGTGTGGATGAGCGTTCAATTGCATTCGTTAACTTCGATCTCCAGTAGGGGGCGTCGTGCGTGCCGACAGGGAAAACGTGAAGTAGAACTTCTTGCTCTGACGATGAGTCCGAGTCGGAATTTGGGTCATTTCAAGGTTGTGTTGCAATGTGAATAGAAAGAGCGATGACGGAGTATATTGTGCCATCAATGAGTCCGTGAAGTTGCACCGCATCCTTGACGCCGTGCGCGATGGTACGCAAGCAGGAAAAAGAAGCCACGTTGTGATACTGGTATCCGTAGTAAGCATCCATAGTAACGAGTAATCAGTTCAGGTTTTCTCTTCACACACGCAGAAAACGAAAAGTGACCACATGGTGTATTTTGCCGGCATGGCGTCCATGACGATGTTTGTAGGCAACAGTATACATACGCAAAGAACAAATTGCGCGTCCAAATACAAGAGGGGGGAGTTCAGAAGAGCACCACCCGCCCTAGTATCCAGATGCAGGAGCGCCAGTCCTAATCTGACGGCGAGTCTGGGTCGGGGTTGGGGTCCTGAAAACCCCAATACATTAGAGCTATACATAGCCTGCATCTAAACCGCTCCTGCGCCAGGTACCATCCTGCGACAAATGGCGCCAACCGCAGCCACGACCGCGGAGCCTGCTCCCTCCAAGACATGATTGAGACGTACTCGAACCACTGGGGATAGACGCCGGCGAAGCCCCAGTCCAGTAGCCAGACGGTACCGTCGTATCCAATTCTGACATTTGCGAGGCGAATGTCGCCGTGAGTGAGGACTAGGGGGTAGGAATCATCGAAATGCATCGGAGGCGGCGTGTACGGTAGGCCACGGCGGGATGCATAATCCTGCTCCAGTGCGATCGTGATGCGACATTTACTGGCGTACCAGGCTGAGAGTTTGGAGTAAGAGGCGAAGGGGCCCGCGCCCCCTTCTGTGAAGAGGTGGCCTACGCACACGCGGGGAACGCCAGTCCCGTCCAGGGGCCCGGGGATGTTTGGAACGGCGACTTTGCGTAATTGGGTGATATAACCGCGAAGAGTCCAGGCGACCATGAGCTTTCGCCACGGACTCAGAGTCGACCAGAGTTGTGTAAGGTCTTCGCCATCCACATATTCCATAAAAATCCAGAGCCTGCGGCGCCAGACCATAGTTTTCCGAACTTTCGGTAAGCGAATCGAGGTCTGCGACGCCACGAGCCTCATCGTGTACGGTTCGGAGTAGCCTGCTTGCAGTGGGATACATTTGGCAACCGTATGACGGGAGATACGCCAGACTGCCACGAATTCGCTACCGTCTGACGTCTTAAATCGTCCCTTGGCAAAATTGTACGTCTCCAAAAATGCCGCGGCTTCTTCATCAGACATTTCGTCGAATGAGGGTTCGACCTGGCATCCAATCAAATAAGCTGAATATAAATGCAATTGCAAAGCTCCCTTACAGATGACTGGTCGCATGGCTCTCGCAAATAGGTATTTGCGGTAGATTTGTCCAACGCAGACGATCTGTAGTAGATGCGTTCGGGTCAGTACATGAAGATGATATGGTCAACTGTTTTGTACTTCGAGACCCAAGTTCCCATGAAGACTAGCGAGCTCACCGAACACGATACGAGCAGAGGGTATAGGTAGCAGTATGCCTACAAATACGATTCCCGGCGCACGACGAGAGAATGAAGGTGCAGCAATGGTGTTTGACGTTGTGGATCCAATGCATGCGCATCCTGTCACCCAGATTCGGTAAAGAGAAATCAACGCGAACGGACGCGGACCAATGCGACCATGGACGTTAACGTTGAACGTTGCGGACCAGGCGGCGACGAACGCGAACCGGGCCGATCCACCGTGGGAATGAAAATAAAGGTTCAATCGGAGGGCGCCCAACATGAAGCTTAACCAGAATCCACAGCGGAAAATACTGTAGCACAAGCAGAAGACTCAGATGAGGGCAATTGCAGAGTCTACGAGCAAGGCATGTACCACGACTCGACACCCGGCATTCCGCTTTGTCCGGCTGATGCGCTCCGCAGGGGTCGACCGCGTCTGCTGCCGCCGTGTTTGGTCATGGATGTCGACGACGGACTTCATGACGGATGCGCAACGACCACGGTAACTCGCAACCAACGCGGGCCGCACGTAGGTACGCGGAGGGTTGTCCTGGAGGGCTGGACACGGGAAGCAACACATGCATGGAGACACGCACAGGACTGACAAGCTGGGGGGCGTGAATCGCGAGCCACATGTTGCAACGGTCGGTGCGTCCCACTCTGTTGCGAGATATGCACTCTTGATAATCTATCCTACACATAACTGTGCGCGCTAGGCTTGCACAACGGGACGATACGCCAGTTTCGAGCACTAGGCTTTGAAACGTACTGATCGTTTCGCCCGTCGCCCGCGATTCCTTCACGCCTTCACACTGGCCAGTTTCCGTCAGCGCGCACGACCAAGCCTAGCGCTGTGCAACTCATTGCCCACCGAGAGCGAGGTGTGATGCCATCCTCGCGAGTTCCGTGTCGCGCTTCATGGATGGTTGCGGCGGCAGTTCCCAGGGTTCCGAAGCTCCAACCTAAGTGTGTTGAGCCACCGTATTCTGTGCATTGATGACGTTCACATTTTCTATGTAGTAGAGTCCCGCGATACCTTTTAGTAGCATACGGCGCCGCGGAACACGCGCAAAACCATTGCTGGTACATATAGATTGGAATTATATCGAGTTTGTACGGCGAGCACAAAGGTACGCGTTCCATCACCCCGTTCAAGCTCCATCGCTTACCCTCTGCTTGCTTGCCTTCGTAGACTTGACGTGCGGGGCGATCTTGGACGACAGGCATTGTGAGCTCTCCAGAGTCCCGACTCCCGACCCGATTTCGTAACGGGTCATTCTCTGGCCTGCTCGCACGGTTGGCCAATATATCGATGTGCCTACAGAGAGTGTCATGCTTACGCGTGCCTGGATGTCGCTACACCATGTTACACCACGTTATACGGCGACCTGAGTACCCACGATGACAAGGGACTACACTCGATGCTCGGTTGAGGACATCGTTCGTCGAGGGTGTCTTGATCATAGGTCTGACGGCAGCTTCGAGAACAGGTGAGTTCATCTTTCTTGCCGGATGACGCAAAGTACTGAACTCGGCCGATTTCACGCAGAGCTCCCGCTGCTTCAATTCGTGATAAACAACATTCAGTGATAAAGCTCAGACTCAGGACGATCAAGTCTCCCGACCCACCGCTCCCTGAAACGGCTTGACTACTAGCAGCGTTGTCTGCGTATCAAGCCTATATCGAGCCGCGCGCTACTGATCAAGCATATGCCACAATCAACTTTCGAACAGGACCGATTCATCACGGTGTCAGGCGTCAGAGGTACTGGAAACAATACACAAGATACGCGCGAGGTCGAAGGTTGAAAAAATGATGAGCGTGAATGAAGGCTTGCAACTTTGTGGTTTCAATCAATACTGTTATCACTGTACATTCGTTGCCTATACAGATGCCCTCGACAACAGCGCGGTTGAACAAAGTCGGCTAGAATCACTTCTGTACTGATGCGATTATTCAATAATCTACACATGCGAAGGATTCACGACGCGCGAATCCACATATCGCAGTCAAGAAGGGCCTCCGCACTGGCAGTGACAACTTGAGGCGGAACCACTTACTCTGACGACGAGTCAGCGTCGGGATCTGGGTCCTCAAAAGCGTAGTTTGCCAACGCAACATATAGCCTGCATCTAAACCGCTCCTGCGCCAGGTACCATCCTGCGACAAATGGCGCCAACCGCAGCCACGACCGCGGAGCCTGCTCCCTCCATGCCATGATTGAGACGTACTCGAACCATCGAGGATAGACGCCGGAAAAGCCCCAGTCCATCAACCAGACTGTTCCGTCGTACCCAATCCTGACGTTTCGAAGGCGAATATCGCCATGAGTGAGGACTAGGGGGTGGGAATTGTCGAAGCGCATCGGAGGACGCGTGTACGGTACGCCGCGTAGGGTAGCGCTGTGCCGCTCTAGTGCGACCGTAATGCGGCATTTGCTCGCGAACCATGCGGAGAGTTTAGAGTAGGAGGCGAAAGGGCCGGCGCCGTAGTCTGTGAAGAGATGGCCCTCGCATATACAGGGGACACCAGTCCCATCTATAGGACCAGGGACGTCCGTAACGGGGATGCTTCTCAATTGGGCGACGTAGCCCCGCAGCGTCCAGGCTATCTTGAGCTTTCGCCACCAGCTCAAAGACGACCAGATCACATCAAGGTCCTGACCATCCACGTACTCCATAAAGATCCAGAGCACGCCCTGCCAAACGACGGTCTTCCGAACCTTTGGAAGCCGTATCGAAGTCTGCGAGGCCACCAGTCTCATCGTGTACGGTTCGTAGCTTGCTTTGAGTTGGAGGCCCTTGATAACGGTGTCATGAGAGACCCGCCACACCGACAGCCGATCACAGCCGTCCGATGACATGAAGCGTCCTTCGGCAAAATTGTACGTTTCCAGGAATGAAATGGCTTCTACATCTGACATTTGGTCAAATGTCTGATAGAAAATTAGCAATTGGAAGGTGCTGGTACAAGCATGACTTGCAGATGGATGTCCACTCGGCTCGTAGAGAGTATTCTTTGCGGTACATATACTCCGCATAAATAGTCTGCAGCGGGTCTTTCAAACAACGATTGATGGAAAGAGAGGAATGCGCTATACCTCGAAGCTTGTATACCCATTGTCACGGATACAATTAATACGAAAGATCAGAGTCGACGGCGCACACAATGATATGTCGTGCCAGTGAGATGTTGTTAGGGCTTTCAGTCAAACGCCGAACACGCGGCAGCTTTGTTCGTCATTCAATTTGAAGCTCCGCCTCCGGAATCATTGATCGACTATTATCGGTAGCTTGTGCCTGTACGAGAGACTTATGTTCTGGACACTACGCATAATCCTCTTCCCCAAAAAAATTAGAACTTTACCATCCTTTCCACCTTGCGAAAGAGCGAGTAACTGTAAGCAATGTCTACTATCCATTCAAGTTGTATCCAATGACCAAGAGATATACGAAAACGAATACTGACGAATCTTGAAGTGCTCGGTCGCATAGTACATACTAGTCACGCGCATCAAGCCTCTACTTAATGCAGACTTCGTATCAATAGAAATGTCCCTGATGAGGAGGCCAAGGGAACTCCGTAGCGCTATAACCAGGTCTCACATGTTTGTTGAGCCATCCCATCGCCGTCTCGTCGCATCTTTCCTCGACCGTCCAACCCTTTCTACTGACGTCGCCCATTACCGTCAGGCACCAAAACATACACCCGCTATTGGCGTCATCGAGCCTGTATCTGTCCCTCTGATTTTCGCGGACCAGGAGATCTATGACCTGCTGCACGGTCACGGTGATGTCCTGCCGGAATAAGTATTCAACGCTGGTGACCCGCATATTGCCAGCCTGAGGTTTGGACTCGAGGTACGGGCGGTGCTTGATCAGCAGGCGAGTGTTCAGATTGAATTGGTGCTGAACTGAGTTGACCTCGATAGATTGGTCTAGTAACTGCGTTTCGAGAGTGAAGAAGAGTCGCCAGTGAGCGACTCTGGCCGGGTCGCCCTCGGGATGTAAGAACGCGCCGTGCATCCGCATAGAACGGACGTGCATGGCTCTGACAGCGGGCGTGATGTTATCATCGACGGAGACGGTCGGTCCTGCACAAGGTCCTGGCGTTAGCAGGTGCAGGTCTGTGGAGGGCTTCGCACATACTTAGCTCTGGGTTCTCAGTATACCTCTCCGTCAAGGCTTGTGCAAGCCCGGGCAGCGCGCTGAGAGGATGGGTGGGATCCATAGGTTCCATACCTATATATTTGCAGAGCGAGATACGAGGTCTATGAGGGATAGCGGTGAGTGTGTACCTAGGCACTGACGAACACGTTAAACCAGCAGCTCATTTATACCCTTTTTGCGCGTTTGAGACGCGGCTGCCGTGCCGTTTCCCCGTCCTCTAGATCAGAGGATATATTCTGTTATTGTGAGTGATCGGTCTCGTGTCTCGCTTTTGGGAGAGATGACTCGAATACAGTGTCTTGGGCATACATCGCTTCCGTGCTGCAAGCCTCCCACGTCTCTGGATAAGGCAAGTGTAACACATTTGTCTTGCAGCAGTCGCTCATCCTAATATCGGTTGCATAATCTGTTAGGTCTCGAAGCGGGGACCACGCTGGACTCATCCATTCCATCCCGCATACTTTCGCCCGCCCGGAACTATAAGCGCCATGTTTTCAGCTTCGTATCTTAAATTTTGTCAACACGACCGACTGTGGCGTGGATCTCTGGGCTCTCTACCACCTGCAAAGTTTGATTTTACGCTGACAGTTAATCTATACGAGCTGAGGGGAGTGAGAAACTCGCACTGTATGCCTCGCCACAATGCTGAACCTCGCCAGGTTACGGAACAACCGAGTGGTATTTCGTATCTTTCGGTGGTTTTTGAATGCTTCTAAACCCAAGGACAGGACTCGGATATCATCAGGAGGCAGTGCGCTGCGTGCTACGCCCAAACCTGGATCCCGGGTGATGTGATATGGATGTTCCCACCTTTCCCATTATGTGCTGGTGACTCCTCGTGTGACTAGTTTGCAGAATGCACACATGTTTCTCAAACTGCCTGCCCTTGGACTATCAGACTCTAGAAGCCATCGGACGTACTCGATCGTGACTCGCTCGTCGGTCCCTCGATCTTGGGAGAACTTTCGAAGGGTGATGTGCTTGTGTCCGTACTTTTCGAGCAGTTCGGTCGCGAGGTTGCACGGTGGTATCTCTCCCCGACTCATGCAAAGTGTCGGCGCGTCGTTTCTCAAAATGTGGCTTGCATCGCGACGCGCCACACAGATCAAGCGGGCCACTGTTATCTTATCTAGACGCTCTTCTAGACGCTCTGTCGGGAAGCGCTGCCCACCGCCCGTCTGCAGTGACCAGTCTTGAATTCGACCACATCCATCCCCGCTCAATCCTTTTTCTTTTTGCGCCGCTATGCCAAAAATAGGCCTTCGCAGGTACACAAGGTACCGTGGTCTCCTCTGTTGCGATTCTCACTTCATACTGAGTTGAGCGACAACTGCCTTTTAGCCTCGAAATGATGTATCGCGACAAAGGTCATATTTCATAGCCATCACTGCTTTTTTTTTCGAGCAATACCGAACGTTCTCGCTTGATACATCGTCTCTCAGACGACCGTCCAGCATGACGCATTTTGTCGATATTGTCTTTCTACAGTAGTTCCCGGGCCGTAGCGGCGCGAGCTGGGGATCCGCCGGTACTTCCGGGCAGAGGTAAGTTTCAAGTAAAACCACGCGCAACGGGTAGCTCGAATCGGTCGTCTCGCATTATGCTGCATGCTACGCCCACCCATCGTAAGTACGGGTTATTCGGTGTTATCAGTGCCCACACGCCTCGTAGCGTCGTTCTGATTTATTAAAAAGCCCTTTTCATAGGCTGTCCGAATCGTGCATCTCCCCGGTCGGTTGCTGGAGCAGCAGGTGCGTACCGCTTCACCTCGTCACAGGCCCAGCACTCATGTCGCGACACAAATGTAGCGGCGATGAAGCAAACAAATCATGGAGAACCTGCGCCCCGCGGTCCAAGCCGTGGAAGACAACAATATGTTTGAGCAGGCTTTTTCACCCATGTCGAGTCGAGGTTCCTGTAAGGCCTTCAACACAAATCTTAGTGCCGGCTTCTGCAGAGTTCCCTCACCTTTCGTCATGCCGCATGCGCCTTCGAGTACTCTCCCCTGATTTCGGTCTCCATATAGCGCCTGCTCGGTGCAGCGTAATCGTCTGGTATCCAGGAAACGCGCACTTCAGCCGTTTTCGTCCTGACGTCGACACCTCACAATACGCGCAGAACTTGGCTCTTTCATCGCAGATTACCGACTCGAGGTGCGAGACGCTCTCGCATGGGCCAGGCGCTGCTTTCGCTCAATTGACGAGGGATTACAGACTACGACGCAACCAATGCAATCGCAAGCTCGTGCATATGATCATGTTTGTTTGTGCCATGACCCAGACGACAACCCCGTCATATATGCTGCTGGACGGCCGTTCAGCGATCAGCGCCCATAATCTGTGTCCAGATCTCTAGGCTCATGCCCAGCATTCTAGCACGTTGTCTCCGTACTGTATACTGTACGTAGTGGCGTGAAAGGGGCACACCGTCTGTGTGAAGCCTGTTCTCGCAACGCTCGTGATCCATAGAACATCTTTATCGAGGTCTTTTTCTTTCTTACTCCGACAGTCTGCGTTGTTGGGGAGCGCTGTACTTTCGTCCTTCCGTTGAGTGATGACAATGTCCTTCTGCAGAGTATATCCCAGGAGGGCGTAAAAGTACCTGAAACGAAAATGCACATGCTGATAGACTTTCACATCGTTCTGCGTCGCTTTGAAACAGTCGCCCCATGTAAAGTCACTCTTTCCGCCCTCAGGTGACCGCCAGTCACTTGGAGGACGGTGCCGGACCGTCGACCTTATGCGTTCCTAGCGGCCCTGCGATGCTATGATCCGACGGAAGTAAACGCGAGTCTTGCTCTCACTCAGCCTCACAGCGAAACGGCCTGCTTCAAGTGTGACATGGTCGTGGTCTGCTTACGGAGCGAACGACTCGGAACGAGCGCCATACGATCCTTTCCTCTAACCACCATGTTTTCGGTCAGACAGACCATGCTTCACGACCACTTCACGACCACAATTGGGCCCCTGAAACCACGTCCTACACATGTTGACGCGTTCTGCATTGAATTACAGCCATAATCCTTAGCAGGCAGCGGGCGACTCGCAGATAGACTCAGAAGTCGTCTATTGTTCTGTCCACGAGTCAGTTCGTTATAGGCCCCGATGGTGCGCTTGGATAGTGTCTGGTGAAATTCTTGTCGGGCTGATGGTAGGGATCTACAGTGTTGTTCGTTTTCAAGCTTAACCCTCGACCACCATGGTAGGACACGCAAGCGCGTTTCGCGAGGTCCTATCGGGTGCTGGTCTCTCGGCCGCATTGACAGGTATGCAATTGCACCTGTGAAGTGTATTTGCGCGAGTCCAGGTATTCAATGGCCGCGTCGTCGCTGCTCAGGAATACCAAGCTTTCGCGCTCGACTGCGAATTCCGACGTCAACTTCACTGGCAGCTACCACATGCCGGAAGCGTGTAAAACTGTACTGGGTGCCGTACTAGGGCTGTACAACTAAGCTATGTGCACGAAGTACGTAGCTCTTTCCTGGCTAGACAGCGTGTCTGTTGACACTTTTGAACTAGATCCTTTGACGCAGCGCCTAACTTCGATGCCTACAAAGCACTGGCAGCGCTGTGTCTCCCTCCGGTTGTGTCACGCATTGCGCCAGCTACCACAGCTCCTCCCGTGTACGTTACGCAGAACATTGACGGCCTGTCCGTGCGTGTAACTCCAAGGTCTCTCCGCGTAGAGCAAGGAGACGCTCCCCGAAACATATGAGATGTACGATTTGATATTCGCCGCTAGGTGTACCACTATCTGAGCTCCGTATCCGATCACGGGCAAGATTGCGCGAACAGACCCATGGCGTGCCGACATCCCCGAGGACGACCTTCCGCGCTGCGACGGCGAGAATTGGGCCGGCTCGAACTGCTGCTATGGACGATGCGGCGGGATGCTGAGGGCCGATGTCTTGGTACGGTGAAAAGCCCTCGCTCATGGGTGAGATCGCGCGCAAGACGGACCGGTGTGACCTGCTGATCGTCGTGGGCACGTCGTTCACGGTTCGTGTCATTTTGCGCCTCACAATCAGTTGCTGCTTTTTGCCAATCTCGTTTCAATAGGTACACCCTGCTGCTGTCTTTGCTACGCAGGTGATGGGTCGTGGTGGCAAGATCGCCGTTTCCAACGCAGAGCCGTTTGGCAGATACTCTGGCCGATTTTCTCTTCCTCAGTAAATGCGAGCACACCCTACCTAACTCTTTGGAAGTAGAACAGGAAGTGCGGCGATTTAGTTACACTGTCCCATTGTTCCAAGAGACCCAGAGACCCGGCCAAAGCCCTCATCATGTGTAACATATACCAGCAAACATTCACCACACATTGTGGTGCGTTTAGCGAGGACTGACATCGGTCGTGGACCATAATTCGTCTTGGCTTGGGATTATAATACCTCTCAGTGCCGTATGGACAGCGAACGTTCGGCGTGCTTCGTTTGATGGCCCCGAAGGCATCGAGCTGCCCCGACCACGTAGTGAGTAATTTCTGTCGTCATTGCTGCCTCTCTTCGTTGCTTTAGAAGTTCCACAAATCGTACAGACTTCGCCACAACTCGCAGAGCTTCAACGTGCTCCTTATCCTCGCCGAGGCGTTCGAATGTTTTCCCCCTGGAATTTCCGGTGGCGATGACGGCAGACATCTTCGGGTCCATGTACGATGGATTGATACCACCACGATTCTGTGTACGGCACCGGGCCAGTACTCACGCACATCGGAACAGCACAATTGATGACATCACGTACGTCGAAAGTATTTCACTTTTGCTAATCACCTTGAATTGTGTTAGACTTATCGTACGGTCCGACATGATCGACGAGCTTGCGAACGACATAAGTATGCAAAATTTCTGATTCTTGTCCGCCAGATTCCGAGGCGTAGCGGTAGCGAATTCTGCGCGTTCACGGCCGATTGCGTCGGGTCCTCCTACCACGAAACTCTTCGACTTGTCATCGAATCCGCCCATTCATGGCGACTTACACCTTGCACGAGGCTCGCACGTCACAACAGTGGCGCGAACGTCTTTCAAAGTTCAAATTGAAGAGGACTGCGGAGCCTCGCAGGCGATAGTCGATAGCGCACCGGGTCCCGTCGACGCACCCACTCAGGATCGTAAGGGCGCCGCCGACAATGAAGTCTGTGCCCGTGAATGCCGTGATTGTGCGTAGATAAACACTGCACTCCGTCTGATTCCATCGCGCCAGCGTGCTTTCTGAAGACGGGACACGGGACCTACGGTTCGACGAGTTCAACCGCCCCAGCTGGTGGCCTGCATTGTGGTCATAAGCTCAAATGATCATATGCGAAAGATCCCGGTTTTACGCGTCGCTTTCAGTCCTCGTATCTAGCCCGTCAGATGTACATATACTGATCCGTATAAGTACTATGTGTCCGCGACGCTCGCCCACGAACAAACATCGAGCAGCTGTCAGTGTCCTGTCATGCGACCCGCCACATGCGAACCTACTGCGTATTTGAAGAAGCACTAATCTCTGGTGATGGGACTATGAAAATTGAAACCGGAGGTACCATGTCCAAACAGTAGAAAAGCTCCAATAAACTTGTATGATCGTCGTTTACGAGTTGCAAGATCCGGCGCCTTAACGTGCCTGAGAGGCGATGTCAGGGCGGGAGGAACCGAGTGTGATTTGCGGGGGGATGAAGGGGGAAACCTTCAGTCGCGGTACTTGCTGCCGCGCGTCCTGCTCCTCTCCCCGAGATAGGAAGGAGGCAACGGTATTCTTGCCGCTGTCGATTGGCCAGACACGCAAGTCAATCCCTGTATTGATCAGGAGATTGCAGGTGTGGATGAGCGTGTCAATATGTCCCACAGTGGGACGGAAGGTATCAAACATCTTCACAGCCTCAAGGTTATCGGTGAAGATGGCGACCCTCTGCGGTCGCTTCGGGAGCGCCGTCGCCCAATTCAGCGACGCCAAGACGCACAAGGCGTTGTAGTAAAGATCTTGGTTGGTAGTATCCGGTGGAAGGGGAGGACGTGACGCCGTGAAAGCGGAATTACCGTCTGGGGTCCAAAATGCCATGCCGGACGCGACCGAGCAGTACAGCGTGAGGTTTGCTGCTTCGGGTGTCCACATAATCGCTCGCAACACGTTAACTCTACCGTGTCTCTCGAACATATCAGCGACAAAGCTGAGATGTTCGATGACCGTACGGTTGAGGTATACGGGCTGAGCGGGCATGTTTCGCCCTACAAGCTTTTTGAACGACGACTCGAGGGCCGGACGGAGTAGGGGCTGCACGTTCAGCGCCCAGTTGATCGCACCCAGCAAGTGCTGCCATTTACTGAGCAGCTGCCGCTCCTTTGGCGCATGGAGGAACGCGCGGATCTGGCGAACTAACTCGTCCGCATACTCGCGAGGGAGAGTCACCGTCATGGTGGTCGCGTTGACCTCAAAGCCGATGATCGTAAGCGATTTCCCGAAGAGTTGCTTTTCCTTCTTGTGCGGAATACCGATTTGATCCCAGAGCTTCAAGAGTTTCACCTGGTTTGAGGGATAAGATTGCTGGTACGGGGGGTAACGGACGAGTTTCTGTGATGGATCGAATCCGAAATTGTCGTCCATATATGCTAGCGGCAGATCGATCTTCTCGATCTTTAGAGCAATCCAGACAATGCAAGCATGGAATCGACACCACAGCTCGGCGGACCCGCGGCAGCCAAAACAGCAGGACCGATCGACGCGACGTACGCCTCGAATGGTCACCACCTGTTTTATCTGCCATAGGGGATGCATAGGGAGCTGCCTGTATGCCTTGGTGACATCGGATTTCCAGAGCCATAACGGAGCGTTCTTGTGGGTGTGGCGGAAGTGCAGGAGGTTCTGCACAAGATCCTGGATTGAATCCTGGCGCATCCCGAGGTTGGCTTTATCGATCATATTGTTAAGGGAATACTCCGAGGCGGAGTGGTTATTCACCAGCCGCAAGTCATCCACGCCCTTTGGAACCGCATGTATCGGCATGTTATACATGCCGGGAAGGAGGTCCTTTCCAAAAGGCGCCGAGTACCGTCCCGCAGCCTCCTCCTCCTCGGCGTACTTCTGTACGAATGCCTCTATGTCGTCCTTCATAGGAACGCCACCCGCATCCCACGTGTCTGGGAAATTCTCGCCGTGCTCCGCAAAGGGCCAGAAGCCCTCACGAAGACCGCGAATGATAGAGTCGACGAGCGGCCGGTTAGGATGTGTGCGCAACAGATGTTGGAGACGATCCACGTTGATCGGTGTCACGATCTTGAACAGATCAGGATGAGAGCGAATGGTGTTCCAGGCCACGGTGTTGTTCATCTCATACGGCGGCGGAGTGGGTACCGGCGGTAACCGTTCGGAAGCGGTCGCCACCGGAGTGACTGGATCGTCAACTTCTTTCCATAGCATTCCACGGAAGCGGTGGGGGGTCTCGTTTATAGGACGTGACTGTGCATTACGCGGCTGCGTCTGTGGTTTTGGCGTAGGTGTCTGCACTGGCACCTGCTTGACAGATGCCTGCGCCGACACTTGCGTGGTAGATACCTGTACCGACACCTGCTTGGCAGATGCCTGCGTCGGCGGCTGCTTTGCAGGTGTCAGCAAGGGAGGTCCATAAGTCGCCCACTGTCTTGGACGTGGTCGTGTAGGCGCCTGCTTCGTAAGTCCTGGCGTCGACAGTGCGGGAGGTGTCTGTGCTGGCAGCGGTTTGGTAGGTGCTTGTGCGGGAGGCGGCTTCGTGGTTGCTTTTACGGGCGGCTTCTTCGTGGGTGCCTGCGGTTGCTCCGCAGGAGCCTGCGCCTGTACGGGGCGGACGGGCGGCTGTGACTTGCGGACGGGCGGCTGTGACTTGCGGACGGGCGTCTGTATGGCCTGCGTGTGCGACTATGAAGGATGTAAGTGGCGTATGCGGGCGCGTCGAAGAATAACCTCACCGGTGATGGCGGTCCTTTGTGTAGTTTTGGTTGATTCGCAGTGTGAGGTTGGCTGGCAGTGCGAGATTGACTCGCATTCTGAGGTTGACTTGCAATCGTCCCAACCCGACTCGTCCCA
>ALYI01003799.1:0-52153 GCA_001969225.1 Ceriporiopsis andreanae CBS 279.92 | reverse complement strand
CGAGCCGGAGCTGTCTGTACGCAAAATCTAGTCTGTACGATGCTACAGACGGCCACGGGATGGCATCCATTGTATTCAACTGCTTTCTTGCGTTCCAGCTCTGGCTTCACTGCACCATCAAATTTAGTCACCATCCACCCGTGCTAGGACGTGGCTAGAGCACCTCGAAGCCGCACCAAACTTTCCTCATTCCCGTCACATCTTTCTTCGACTTCGATTGTTCCTCTTGATCCCTCAATTTCTCATCAGACACGTAGCAGCATCGCAAAGACGGCTGCGAGTCTGCCGACGGAATCTTGTGCGATGATTAGTACGATCTATGCACTGCCGCCTACTGCCGCCCTTCGTCATGTGGCTTGGCGGTCCTCAGCGTACCTTATATCTTGAGACCCTCAGACAGGCTAGGTTCATCGCCATGTCCTGCAACATTGTTCATAGCGCGGAAGAGTTTGCTGCAAAGTCGTATGACATCGTGATCGTCGGTGGAGGGACCGCAGGCCTTGCGTTGGCGACCAGGTTCGTGTTTCATGACTTTCGAGACAATCGTCCAAATTCTGAATGCATTCTCCTCACCACTTTCAGGCTTGCAGAGAATACGAGCCTGACGATCGGTGTTCTTGAAGCTGGACCCGATCGCTCGAGTGATGAGACCATCGTGTCGGGAGGTGCGTGGAATGTAGTATTACCGTGGCTTGAAAACCTCGTCTAATGTTCTCATAGGTGGCTGGATGAAACTTGCCCGAGACCCGTCGAATTGGTGGGGATTCAGCTCGACTACCCAGAAGAATCTCGTCACCAAAACTGGCGATGAAGTGACAGACGGACGGGTTCTCCCGCTTCCTCGGTATGTGCCATTTCATTTGATTGTCTAGCCTCAACCTCTAATACGTGTTCAGAGGCAAGCTGCTTGGAGGTAGCGGCTCTATCAATGCAATGCTTTGGATGGTAAGCCATCTCCTATGTTCAATGCGGTGGAAATGATTCCTGATATTATCAAAGAGAGCAAGCAAGGAGGAATACGACGCACTGGAGTCTGCCTTCGGGAATCCCGGATGGAATTTCGAGTCTCTGCTACCTTATTTTAAGAAGGTTCAGACTCATACGCCTCTAGCTTCTAAGCCCTTCCCAGGCTCAGGCATTCTGCAACCGAGTCAAGGATCGTCAGGTCCCATTCAGGTAACTGTACCGCGACTCTCGAGTATGTAATCTCGCTCACTTTAATCGACTGCATAGACGTGCTATAACTGGTGGTATTCCTCTCTTGCGGAACCGTTCGTCAAAAGCCTGCAATCAGCATCTTTCGCGATCAATGCCGACCCTGATGGAGGCAATGCTACTGGGATTCTCAACGCTGCGCGGAACATTGACCCGCAGACTGCCTCTCGTCAAGCTTCCGTAGCCTCGTACTTGCAGAAATTCGCACCGGCGAATGTCACAGTCCTCGTCGGCGCGCACGCGCATCGCGTGACATTTGGCAGCGGAACGGAGCTCGTGGCCGATGGCGTTGAATTCTCGTCTGAAGGCAAGACCTACACGGTCACCGCCAAGCAGGAAGTCGTGTTGTGTGCAGGTGACGACAATGATTGCGCGCGCGTTTTCATTCTCTTCGACTGACAACATTACAGGCACGTACCAGTCGCCCCAGCTCCTCGAGCTTTCGGGCATTGGACTCCGGTCCGTCTTGGAGAAATACGAGATACCAGTGCGCATCGAGCTCCCCGTGGGAGAGAATTTGCAAGTAAGGGCCGATCGGACCAGCACAGACTCGCTTCATATCTGATGTTCGAATCGATAGGACCATATGATGATGTACTGCAACTATGCCCTCAAGGACGAACAGACACTCAAGGACTCGCAGGCTCTTCCGGAAGGCTTTACCGTCAAGTATATCGGCGAACCTGGCTCTCCGATAGAGAAGCTCACGTACGTGCATCCTATCGCGCTACTTTATAGGCCTAATCGAGGTCGGACGTCTCGTAGCGCGCAGCAAAGCGTCACCGGTAGCCCATACCTCAGTTGCCGGCTGCGCGATCTGAATATCGGCGGCGCTGAGGGCGGCGCCCAGAAACTCGTGCAGATCTTGGACAGTTATCTTGCGTCCACAGAACTGCCGCCGCTGACGCGTGCCCAGTACGAGGTGCAGCGCCATTGGCTCATTGGCGAAGGCGCACAAGTGTCAGAAGGTATCGTCATGTTTGCGTGTTTACCGGGCATGGCGGGCGTGCCGACGCCTACGGGCGGTATGGCGCTGTGGCTGCCTATCACAAACACTGTGAGTTTGTATGCTCAGTATCCGAGGAATAACATTTATGGTTGTTGATGTTTTTAAACAGCACCCGACGAGTCGTGGTAGTGTGGTATGTACGCTGCGTCTTCCTCTCCGTCGCCTTTCGCTGACTGTGAGCTCAGCACATCTCCAGTGCAGATCCCCTCGCGCACCCGGAGATTGATCACAACTGCCTCAACAAGTTCGGTAAGCGTGCTGAGTGTATCATGCCGGCTTATACCTAACGTTCCTTTCATATTTTTTAGACCTCGAGGCGTTCCTGGTCATGATAAAGTTCCTCGACGGCCTCACCCACTCAGAACCCTTGAATTCGATTGTCGCGCATGCGCCCCCACGCACAGACGAGCAGCTTGTTCAGTATGTTGCATGTTATCTGCTCCGGTACATTCACTCACGGTTGCCTAAGGCAAGTCAAAGAAGAATGCCGTGTCATGTTTCATCCTATCGGGACAGTACCTATGTGCAGCAAGGAGCTTGGCGGTGTTCTTGACCCGGAGCTCAGGGTTTACGGGACGAAGAACCTGCGCGTCGGTAAGTCAAACTGAATGAGTCCTTGAAGCCGGCCCGTCTCATTATTCTGTGCAGTCGATGCAAGTATCTTCCCCTTGCAGATCGGTGGTATGCCCCAACAAACTATTTATGCCTTAGCAGAGAAGGTACCGTCTGCTCGCTCGTGTTCCGCGTTGCATTGCTGATGAGTATGCTGCAGGCGGCAGACCTGATTAAGAAGGATCACTAATGGCTGGAAGACTGCCAAGCTATAGAGTCGCACCCATACATGTACGACTTTATCTATCGTAAACTCGACGGCGACAAGTTCCGTCGAGAAATATACACACAGTGCGCATTGCTACGTATCTGGAGCGGCCGCGGTTTATTTGGTTTCCGAGCACTTCGTCAAGATACATCACACCCGAACAATGTACGGGTACTTCACGGTCATGCAGGAAATGTCAAACTCAGACAAAGACCAGGACCAATCCCCTTCGATCCTTGTGCACTTTTGTCTCAGGGAAATCATGATGGCCAGTGCCCGACCGCTTTGCCCATCCCCCGACATCCAGGCCCGATCACGAATCATGCTTCCCGCCGGCGCCTGCAACGACGCGTTATGGAACCCTCTGTTCACCGATCCTGATGCCGTATCGACGAGGACGTGGTCCGTTATCGACTAGACAGGCGGAGGTTGTCTTCAATTCTCATCCCCCACGTCCTCATACTCCAATTCCTCATGCATAATGATCAACTGGCTCCATTTTATTCGAGTCATGATCTTTAGTAAGTCGTCGATATTTGTCTAGTTTACAGAAGCTGGGGCGCTGAACATGACTACGTACCACAGGTTTTTGCACCATATTTGCGCTCCTCTCATTTAGTCTGAGCATCGGCTGCGTTCACATGCCTCACCTTTCAGGCATCGGCTCAGCACCTACAGTGGATGTAGTAATCAGTATTGTGACGGCTACTACGCTACCCTCAATGTGAGTCGTGCTAGACCGTTACCTTTTTGTGTTCACAATCAAGACGTTCTCCAAGCAGCCTTATCATTGACTGGTTCAGAGATGGGTTCTTCTTGTCATTTGTTGTGGCGGAGCTGGTCTGGTTTGGTGCGTATTCGACTCAGTCCGTAAGACGTGGTCCAACGCTTACTCGAGGCAGGAATCCTCGTCGCGCTTTGGGTGACGTCCACCACAATGACTGCACTCAATTACTACGCACTTGCCCCTCTTTGCCTCGATCCAGCACTATCGTTTCCCTATAGCAACATTAACGGAGAACTCCTTGACGATCGGGCTCTTGATTCTGTCAACAACCTTTGTGCAGATGGACAACTCAACTTAGGAATATCGTTCCTAATAGCTTTCGCTAGTAAGCTCATGCTTCTCGACTTGCTACACTCGATCTCACCGTCGTGGGTCCATAGCGCTATTCTACGTGATAGCTGTACTGACCGCCGCTCTTTCCACTCGAACAACACAGCCAGCTTACCACCATGTCTAACCAAGACCTGCACCGTTCTCTAATCCCTTGCCTGTCTTTACCACTTCGTGTCCTCTTTTCTTATTCGTTGCGATCAAATACAGAGCTATTGCCTTGGTACCCAGGCCAACTTCTCGGAAAGATTTGCAGGGTGCCACCGCCTGACAACCAGACTTGGTCCAGACTCTATGCCCGACTTCATCATCTGTTGATCGACGACAGGTGTCAGGGCATGGCCGTTGCGCCACAGTGGCGCCGCTCGTGATCGCCCCAAGTGCCCGGCGAGGCACCCGCGACAGGCTGTGGACACATGATGCAACAAGTATGCAAGTATCATCACCTGCCTAACTATGCCTCCCAAAACAAATCGCTATTCGTGCAGATGATGCACACCGAAGACGGCGGGCCGGACTACTTACGACTGGACGTGCCAGCCAACGTTGGCAGTCAGGCAGTAATCCTCCGGTAGTAGCGGAATCGCGTCAGATCCTTCAGGTGCGCATCATTCCACCTACTCAAATCCCTAGCAACTGCTTGTACTCGTGCGCTAGAGCTAAACTGACATGATGTGGAAATACGGCTCTGGATATCGGAACCGTTGCGGTCAAACTCGCCCTCGTAGAAGACGATGGTTCCTCACGACATCTGCACGCCGCAATCCACATGACTAGAAGTCACTTTTACGACTTATGAGGAGCGGGTGGGCTAACTCATATGCCTTGTTTGTTTGAGTCCAACAGAACCGTGAGCGCCTGGACTAGATCCACGCCACATCAATGTCGCTTACACTGCGGCTGCAGGTCGCCTCGATATTAACCTTTTGCTGTACCCTTGCCGCGTATGAGGCCAATCACACGACATCATTGGTCATATTAGGAGGCTTGGCATCATTCATGCTTTATTGCGGCATGCACGCCGCCTGTTCGAGGTACTTATTGGAGAGACGGACACAAAGACATCGCGTCCAACTCGTACTCTCCCAAGGGGACGCGTGTACTCCACGAACCCTAGCCGTGTAGCCCCCTCGGCCCTGTTCACCAAGACAGAAAATGGGCGTGATACTCCAATTCGTCAAAACATTCGCCATGCGTAAGTCCATTTCGACGACCTTGAATGCTGAGCGCACGGTGTGACTGCCCTACGTCGTAGTCGGGTTGCTGGCCCTCTCTGGAGTCGTCTTTGGCATCAATGTATATCTTCAAACCTGGCTGCCGCCCGCAGGCGACGACGATTCGCTCACAGAAGACTTCTGGAACCCGCCTTGGTCCTTCACCAACATACGGTGGAATATAGCTGTCGCTGGTCTATCGGTGGCGACCTTGCCTTTGATGTACGTCATATGTCTTGTTCTAGCGATAGAGAGTTGACGAACGATGTTTGCGAATGGCAGGGTCATCGGTGGATTTTGTCGCCGTCATAAAGTGGACCCCTCGATGATAGCAGCGGAGATATTCTGGCTTGGTACGTGTTCCGCTGCTTTTTGGGGTACATCGTCCTGATTGCAAGGCTGGGCCGTAAACAGTCGCACTTTCAGTGGTGTGGATAATCAACGCTGTGCAGGACGTCCACATGACCAACCTGTGGAACGGCTGGTGCGATGAGGTCCAGATTTTGAGACTGGTATCCGACGTTTGCGTGTATATGTGGCCTCTCTTCAAAACCACCAACACACTGGATATAATCACCGCCATCGCCTGTAAGCGCATCGCCCATTACCAAAAAAAAAATGCGTAACGGTCACTGAAGCTTTGATTCAGTCTGCGTTTACACCGCGTTCGTCCTTGTCGCACATCTCGTGCAGTACGTGCGTCACCGTCGGTCCTCCGCCGCGGCGGGACGCACCAACGCTGTCACCGAAGACGTCGGTGGCGAGAAGCAGATGTGAACGGTGTGGTGTAGGTCTTGTAGGACAAGTGTCCACGGGAAGCTGAACTCAATCAGACCAGTTGGATACGTCGCCATCGCGTATGCCGTTCTGTGGTGGCGAGCAGGATGATAAATGAGCAATAATGTTAAAATAGTCAAACAACACCGATTACTGGTATATCCACATGTGTGACCATACAATACAACTCTTGCCTTACTTGTGCTGCGCGTCAGGCGAGAGACCGCCAAACCACGCGCGCACCAACATCACGAACACGATGAAGAGGAACAGGCACAAGAAGATGAGCAGTCCGCTGAACTTGTACCAGTACAGCTCCGCCAGCTGCTCGAGGTACTTGATCATCACCTTCCCCGTGAGCTTCGACTCGCCCTCCGAGCGCACGCCGAACGAGAACGGCACCTCCGCAATAGCGTGTGGTGGGATATGGGCCTTGATGAGCAGGTCGAGCGCAATTTTGAAGCCCTGAGAGTTGAGCGTTTTCGCTTTGAGGAACTAGAGGTGGATATCAGGGCGTGCGTGAAGGAGCACGATGACCTTTTACGCACCGCCTCTTTTCGGATACCGAAGAATCCGGACATTGGATCGCTAGCAGTGGTGAGCGGAAGGGCGAGCATACGAGCCCCCGAAGATATTACACGGCGGTAGAGGGGCCAGTTCTTGTCCATCTCTACGCCTTTTCCGTAACGCGTTCCAAGAACAAAGGTGTGATTGGGGGTAAGGGAGGCGAGCATTGCCGGTACGTATTCTGGCGGGTGCTACAGTCCAAAACATCAGTTCTTGGTACGATCTACAAGGGAAGAATGGGAACGAATACATAGAAAAAAGTATGTGGAAAACAGGCTCGTCTTTCGGCAAATGAGGTGCATCGGACGAGGTATACAAATTCTAGAAAATAGAGATGGGGACATAGACGCACCTGTAGATCGGCATCCATGCACAGCATGTTGTCGCCAAGGGCCTCCTGGAAGCCTCGTACTACAGCACTGCTCAGACCCCGCTCCGTCGTGCGCACGATGATGCGGACGTTGAAGCCCTCATGCTGAAGCGCTTGCACGTTCTCCACAGACCCGTCCCGCGAGTTGTCGTCCACGATAATGATCTCGACCTGCTCGGGCGGTATTGGCGAGTCGACTCTGCGTAATGCGCCAAAGATTCGCGTGACGAGCGGCCTGATATTGGCATGCTCCCTGTACGCGGGGACGATGATCGAGTACTGGATGTATTGCTGAGCCATCGAGGCGTGCAAGCGGTGTCACTATGAAAGCTAGCGAGAAGAGCGAGAGATAAAAAGGAAGATAAAGAGGGACTTTGGGTAAGTTGGCGGTCGATGATGTGGCAAACGGTGAGCAGGAGGATGATGGCGACCAGCTGGCAGTGTACACGTGCAAGCGCTAGCTGAACATCTTGATCCTAACCGTCATGTTCGGTCTCCTCTCGATTCGTCAATTCGCAGAACTTGTCAACTCAGCAGTCCCGAGCTCGGTCCGATGTAAATCTGCGGTACCTCACTGAGTGTACTGGATCAGGCAGTCGTTGGGCTTTGGATCAAACGGATGTATTCGGACCTGGTCAGCGTGCGCTATCTACTACCCGCTCACTGCTGTTCTTGCCTCCGGCACCGGGTCAGCTGGCTCGAGGTACGAAGGCAATCTTTCGATGAACGCTGCGCTGACCGATGCATATAACAGCACATGGTCCGCCGGGGCGCCCTCCTGAAAGAGCGATCACGGGCAGGGACAAAGTCCAACTTAGCATCGAGCAGTCGGTCCTGGCTTACCAGTCGCCCGCTCTGTGTCCGCTTATGACAAGTGCATGTCGATATGTTCGTCATCGCATCCATTATTATGGCGTGAAGCGTGGTAGGTGTATCATAATACCCGCGGCTCTGTCGATCCTTTTCTTTTTCGCTCGTATGGGCTATAAGCTCCCGACGGTCGCAGGCGACGTTGAACAAATGATGCCTTCAAGTACGCTGTCTCAGATTCTTCCGTTGTCGGAGTGATACACGCGCGCTCCTATATTCCCGCCGCTGACGTTCGAATGCTAGCCCCTTGTTCGAGTTCTGTGTGCCACTCGTACCTACGAACTGCTCGACCGAACCATTGGTCTTCATATATCATGGCTCCACAAGAATTGTATATTTCGGTAAATTTTATCGCAGGCTGCACAGCAGCGCAGCAAGTCCTGCGAAGATGGAAGGTGGGCCATCAGCAGCATGCAATCTTTCGCGGGCTTCTACCATCCCTTTCAGTTGCTGAAAGATTGAGGTACGTACCCACACTTAGCCATTACATGAGATCGGCGCGAAATCTAATCACTTAATGGGGACATAGATTCCACGAGTTCTGAGCGTGACCGGCTCGAAGTTTCAAGGTGGGTGTACGTATACGGACGATTAGGATCTCAGGTCCCGCGTCCCTTCAATCACCGGTCTTACCACGCGTCGTTACTGCCGGTGGTCTATAGACGAGTTTCTCATCGAGGACAGTGTTCTTAGCTCGTGATGGCGCAGTCTTTGATTTCGCAAGCTCTCTAGACGAATCGTGTCAGGGAATAGCAGTAACTTGAGACTGTCGGACGAGGACGAGGACTGAATTGACCAGAGCCACGGTGCGCCTCCGTCCTGTTATCTATAGCCGGGCCTGACGAATCGCTTTCCTTGTATAGCTGTCGATTGAGGGAAGGCGCTGTCAATCGTCAGGCCGAGCCAACGGAGAGCCGGCTCGGCACGTATAAAAGGACGGACATGGGATGTGCCTGTCTGACCATCAAGTTTGCAATCTACCCTCCTCGCCCTACATGCGTTTCCTCAGTGCCTTCGTCGTGCTCTGCACCCTCGCCGTCGCATCCGTGCGCGCTGCCCCGGTCAGTCTGATCATTATTTTCCATGGAGACTACTAACGTGCCAATTGCGTATCAGACACCTCCGCCCGTCGAGGAGCTGAGCGAGGTAAGTTATTCCTCACGAAGCCGTCGTAGCGAATATTGAGTGATCTGTATAGCGCATGATCACCTCCCCAGGTTGGAAGTAACTTGAGCAGTGGGATTGTGGGTCCAGATGAAGGACGTTGCGCAGGTACGTGCTTCACAAAGTCCATGTACGGGATTTATTCGCTAACTCGTCGATGACCAGGTGTTGTTTTCTCGGTACATGCCGCGATGCTATTCTTCTGGCCCCTTGTCATGGAGGCATGGATACTCTATCATTATGTTTACGACTACCTTGTTGTTTTCCTCTAACAATCGCGCAAAGTACCTACCTTATCATCATGATATGCAGGTAATTCGATACCCCTTGCAACTTGTCAAAGTGGTGTTCGAATGTTTCGGTATCCCTTTGATCGCTGTAAGTACAGACACCAGCAACACCCGTGAAGAATATGAAGAATGTTAAATGTTAAGAATGTGATGGTGCAAGATCGCGCAACTCAACGAGCCAACTCTTCGAATTCATAACTCGCTAGAATGAACGCTGCAAGGCCCTTCAAATCGTTGAGATCTGTTGGCTGGCTGACATAGTACTTCCCAGGAAATCAGTCAGCCCGTCAAACCAGCTCGATAGGTAAGCACTCACATCGAAGGAGCCATCTGTGTCCAAGCTTCCCACCACGACTGTGTTCAGCCACCCCATCGTGCCGTCGGCATTATCGACGACCCAATTGGCGACCATATACTCATACGCCTTCTTCGCCGCTGCGACGAGCTTTCCCGCGGGGTCTCTGACATAGCCGAACCGCACCGCGCGCAGGAGTGCGTAGACATACATCGCCGCGCCGCTGCTCTCGAAGTAGTTGAGTGTGCGTCCGGGCTGCGTCAGCACGAGCCACCAGACACCACTTTCGGGATCAGCTGCGGCCGCTACCCGAGGTAAGAGAGTGTTCAGGAAGCCGAGTATGGTGCGGTGTCCGGGATGAGACGACGGGATGATGGCGAGGGTGTCGACAAGGGCCATACAGTACCACCCGAGCGCACGGTCCCAGATCTCTGGTGAATGTCCGCGATCTGGCGATGCCCATACTGCAGTGTGGGAGTAATCGTATCCGTGATATAACAGCCCGGAAAAGCTCTGATTTCCAACCGCGAAAGTCTGAAGCGTATGTTCGAACATCAACCTGAATTGCAGAGTTATATCATCTGTCAATCGCATTAGGTATTTCGTCTCATCTCGTATCGTCTGCAACAAGGTACATACCCCACGCTGTAACATTATCGGGTTGGAACATCTTGATGTATGTCGCGTAAAACACATCTCCCATGTACACGCCGTCAAGCCACCCTTTCGTACAGTCCGTGAGCAGAGAGTTCTTTGACGGGTAGGTCAGATTACATACCTTGGTTAGGGTATATCAGCTTATGCCAAAATTGCCCTTCAGCCGTGCGTTGATGGTTGAACATCAACTGGTTATGAAACTGCTCTGCTGCAGTCTTGTATTTTCCAGCGCCAGTCCTCTCGTACCTGTTAAATTGGACTTAGAGCCATCCAAGTGTGAGGTATTCAACGCTACTCACAGGTACAAAAACGACGGTCCAACACGCAGAGGATCTAACTGGAACTGAGCCGCGCTGAAACAAATCCGTCAGTGCTCAAGTCGCGGTGAGGTTGTCGGTCATATAGATGGCACACCTATACCCGCCGCCCACGGTACCATTCGGCAGTAGGACATTATTCACGCCAGTTTCGATGTACTGGAAATAGGTCTCGTTCCCTGTACGCTCATAGAGCATGCGCAAAGCCCATTGAAGCTCGCCATGCTCGTATGACACCGTTGGCTGCCCGTTCGTACCAAGTCCATTGCCTTGACCGCGTTCAATTGCAGAATTTGCGGCCCATATCGCGTACGAGGATGGTCTGGCCAAGACACACAGACCAAATGCTGAGAGAACAGCGATCAAAAAGAGCAAAGGCATGACAAGAGGCAGTGAACGGATGCACGCTCGCACTCACACATTGCTTTATGAGAGGCATGAAGGCGGAAGCTTCTGGTTACGCCTTCTCGTATCTCTTCAGACTCAGAGAGCTGTCAATTTACCGATGCGCGTGATCCTCGACAGCATGCCACCAGCCGGGCCGCTGTATATGCCATCAGCAGTGAGTGACCCAGGAAGACCAGTGCGTGCTCACTGATGACACGATTCTCGTGCTCATGATCGTCTCTACCCATCAGGAAGGCGGCAGGAAGCGCATGGCCCTTTGCGCACGTGTATACGCTCAGCTTCTCTCACTCTACGTTCTAGATCGACTTGCAAATAGTGGTGCTTTGCATAGTTAACTTCCCTAACTGCGTTAGTCCGCATGATCGCGTCGCACACACCATTGATATCGATGACGACCGTGCTAAACCCGTGCAGTGGAGGCTGCAGTATGACCGGGAGCAGCGTTCAGCACAGCCTCAGCGTGCTTGAGAGTGAGATAGAGTAGCGCAGGAGTACCTGAGAAAAAAAATAGAGTGAACTCTGTGTTGTCATAACAGAGGCAGTACTTCAAGCGCTTTGGCAAAAACCAACACTGTGCGGCATGCCGGGCCGGGCGCTCCATCCACCGCCTCGAAAATCCTGCCCGAATGAAGCAACTGAAGTAGTTCATAAAAGCGCCCGTGGCAGTTCGTGGGACGAGGGACGTTTGAAACCAGCCATAACAGCTTACAAAAACGTACATCACTTGATTTCCCAGTTTCGCACGATATGCCGGACTTGTTTGATACATATGCCTCGTGTTGCCTCGTGCGCAACGGAGTTGAACGTCCAGCCGCGAAGACACGCTCAGGGACGTGAACACATGTTTACAGTAGACACTTTGGTAGATACATGTTAAGTGTCAATGACTAGCGACAAGGCCACCAAATCATTCACGAGATTAAAACAGGGTTAGTCAGTTTCCAGCTTTAACTTTACCGAGAGGCGTCTTTGCCATCACGCTGAGCACTTCGTACAAAACCTGAGAAATAAGTAGAAAATCAGTCACGGGTATCCCAAAAAAGCGTGAGGCTCCCTACATCGGCTGCTGCCATAGTAGTCAATTCAGCATTGGTATCGTAGGCGGGGGCTACTTCGACGATATCCGCCGAGACGATGTGCAAACCATCGAGACCTCTAAGTATGGTACGCAGTTCACGCGTGGACCATCCACCGGTCTCCGGAGTGCCAGTCGCAGGAGCAAAGACAGGATCGATGGAGTCGATCTGCGTCTCCACTTAGCCAACTAAGCTACTCGCGACGGAATAGAGGTACTCACATCGATAGAAAGGTAAACTGGCTTATCACCGACAGTTTCCTTTATCTTCTTGATAATGCCGTCGGTTCCTGTAAATTTCTCTCGTCAGCGCCTACGCTGCCTCGTATGGCGAACTTTACACCTACCTATAGTATCGATCTCGCGCGCCTCGATCCGCTGGAATCCGGAGGCGTCGTCATTGGCGTAGTCGGCTGGTCCGGACAACGTGGTGCGAATCGCCCCGTGCTAAAGAAAAGGCAAAACTAGGATCACGAGCACACAGGATATCGAGGCGCGAGGGAAGGTGTGTGAAAGAAGAAGACACTTGCAATTGAAGATCCGTTCTTGATCAGACCCTCTTGGCTAGCCCAGTAGAAATACGTGCCATGGTTGATAGCGGCTTGCAATGACGGAGCACCGCCAAATACTTCAGGCTTCCAAGTATCCAGATGAGAGTCGAAATGTATGACGGAGATCGCACCATAAGCAGTGTAGATAGAACGCAGAATTGGCAGGACGATAGTGTGGTCTCCACCAAGCGTGATCACACGAGGATGATGCCTCGCGTCGACAGAGATGGGCACCAGCGGCTGGCCTGTGACGGAATCGTTGCCGAGCGGCGAGAACGGGGTACGGTGCAGAAGCGCCTTGTGTCCGTCCTCGATCTGCTGGATCGCATACTTGTTGTCGTAGGGCGTAACCGGGATGTCGCCACAGTCGACGAGTTTCAGACCAGACAAGAAAGGGTTGACCTCGAGAGGAACGTTGTAGCCGCCGTAGAGTGTCAAACGACGGGAGCCGGCTCTAATGCCAGCCGGACCGAAGCGTGCGCCAGGACGGTACGAGGTTCCAGTATCCTGTGAATTAAGTCAGAATTGACCGTACAATACTGGGGGCATACGTACAAACGGCGCTCCGATGAACGCCACATCAAAGGCGACGTCTTTATCTTTTCCGAGGCACTGGACCCAGGGAAGCTTGGCAAATGTAGTGATACCGGAAAAGATAGAATTGGCGGTGACTACGGTCTGTCAGCGAACGGTTCAAAACATCTAAAACAGTCGCGCGCACCCTCGTTGTCTCCGGGATACGTCGCTTGGTAAGGGAATCGCACGAAGTCCAGGGGCATTTGTGAATCATGGTCTTCATGTTCGTGAGCGACAGTGAGGAGGACGGCGGAGAGGAAGCTGATGTACTGCGTAATAAACTTCATGGTTCAGAAAACGTCCGGCAGCGGGCTTGATAACGTGGAGAAAAGCAGGCAGGGTCTTTATACTCCCTTCAAGCTCGCCTCGAGGCTGAGCAAACGCCGGATTGCAGCACATGCTCTGCCTCATGACTTGCTATCTTGAAGCGGATTGAAATTGCTAGAGCGCGAATCCGCAGGCCGGACGTACTCCTGGGTACAGCGTTGAAACGGAGAGCATCCCATTCGTCTGCTCTTATCTCTGGAGAAACGAGACTCCGAGAAACAATGGAGGCGCGGACTCGTGTTTCATCATCTGGCCCAACGATCGTGCATTCCGTGTGCTGAGTATTATCAAGCTGCCTAAAACAAGTGTTGTTACTCAAGCACGCGGCGTTGTAATTGTTTCACGATAACGTACGTCCTGCTGAAGATAGTGCACCTGAGGGGCTGGGAAAGATCACTGCAATAGGGACCTCGAGGCTTGAGCTAAGAGATAGGCCGGAAGCCTGACAAAAGCTCGTAAAAATGCGCGGCGGCGTACCTGTTTGCTCCTCGCAACTTTCCCCTAGACATGGCGAACAATCCCCAGCAATCCCTAGGCGAGCGGCAGTCATTGCTTTCTTCTGCTCAACGCGAAGAACAGACCTTTGTGGCGTCCTCGGTGGATATTGACACGAGAGTTTCCGCGAATGCGGCGATCAATGATGGCGGAAATTTTGGCGCCCTATCCTTTTCGCTGTTCGTTGACTCCATCCCCGGTACGACCACCTTAGCCTCTCATCGAATGCTTGAAAACCTCATTTCGTGTCATCGACAGTCATTTTGTCGTATGTCTTGCAGAATTCCATACAAACCATCTCCATTCTGGTCGTCGGGCGTCTGGGTCCAGGAGAGTTATCGGCCGCGGCGTTCTCCTTGATGTTTGCTATGGTCACTGGCGAGTACCATCCTACCATAGCTCATGGAGAACGATCCCATGTGTGCCCTGAATAGGTTGGTGCGTAGCGCTTGGCGGTACAACTGCCCTGGACACCCTCGGCTCGCAAGCCTTCACCGGTGGTGATCGACCCTCGGATGTCTCGATCCATCTGCAGCGCTGCATCTTCCTCCTCTGGCTTGTCTATATTCCTGTGGCTGTGGTGTGGGCCTACGTCGAGCCTTTGCTGCTTTTTCTCGGACAAGATGCGCGTCTCAGCCGCGACGTCCAGTCCTTCCTGCGCGTTTTGATCATGGGCGCACCGGGATACATTGCCTTCGAGAGCCTGAAAAAATACTTGCAATGTCAAGGTGCGTCACAATACACATTTATTGAAGTGGCGGTACTCACACTTCTAAACAGGTATCATGCGAGCTGCGTCTATAGTTCTCGTCATAGTATCACCGATCAATCTGGCACTGAATATCTTGCTCGTTCACTACACTCCTTTGGCACTTCTCGGATCTCCGGTCGCTATATCCATCACGTACTGGCTGTGCTTCTTTCTTCTTGTCTCAGCTACGAAGCTCTCTCCGACACACAAGGCGAATCAAACTTGGGGTGGTTTCCAGCCCGCCGTCGTGTTGGACGTCAGGAGCTGTCTTGAGTTCTTGAAACTTGCTGTTCCTGGCATCCTCATGGTCGGAACGGAATGGTACGTTTTTGAGATTATCGTTCACGATATTGTCTCGCGTTTAGAATGCTCCATCTCCTCAGGGCGGCTTTCGAAATTGTCGCATTAGCAGCCGGACGACTGGGTGCACTGTCATTAGCTGCCCAATCTATCATCATGACCGCTGACCAAAGTATGTGCCTATTCTCTGCCGAATGGACATTCACTCACAGTCTTCTAGTTCTGAATACAATCCCTTTTGGAATCGGTGAGGACCTCTCACTTACTTGCGCTGGCAACTGCTGACTCTGCTCTTCAGGTGTTGCGGCGTCCACTCGTGTGGGCAACCTTATTGGTGCACGGTTGTCCGTAGACGCCATGCGCGCCAGCCACGCATCCGCTTTTCTTAGTGTTGTGGTCGGATTTATCGTCATGATTGTTTTGATGGCAACCAAGAATGTGAGCTTCTCCGTCCTAACTCGTCGGCCCTGACGTAGTACTTACACATATCAGGTTTTCGGCTTCATCTTCAGCGACGACTTAGACGTAGTCATGCTAGTGAGCAAAGTCATGCCGCTAGTCGCGTCTTTCCAGGTGCGTTTATCTGCCGAAGTCTCGTCGGTTTGGTGTGAATGAACACAACTTCCGCAGATCGCAGACGGGCTTGCGGGTTCATGCGGCGGAGTTCTTCGCGGACAAGGTAGGCTATTGCGTTCCTCCATTTTGTCTGTTCCTCACGTGGCGCATGAAGGTCGCCAACATCTCGGTGCTTTATTCAACCTTGTGGCGTATTACGTGCTCGCTCTACCGCTCGGTATCACGCTCGCATTCCATGGACGCACTCATCTCGGACTGCAAGGATTGTGGATAGGTATGCACACTCAGCGCATTCCGGCTAGTTTGGCTAAGGGTCGTACAGGTCAAGTTGTTGCACTCTTCATTGTTGGCCTCGGCGAATATGCCGTTGTCTGGCTTGGAACAGACTGGGAAAGGGAAGTTCAGCGAGGTATAGACCGAAACAAGGAAGAGGCGAAGAGGCGCAGGCTCCACACGCGCGAACAAGTATAGACTAGTGAGTTCGCGATTGAGCTTCAGGTGATGCCATCGATCCTCAAATTCAAACGCGCAGCATACATGTTCGAATAATGTCCTTATTTCAATTCCCTTCAACTAATAGAGTCCTAGTTGATGACAAGGCTGTACGCGGAACTGTTGGCGGGCTATCAGTAATCTGCGCCACGGGTACAGGTCAAGAACCGTCTTACGTAGTCAACGTCGCTGAACCAGACGTGGGTTCGGTCCCAGCCTGGGCGGTGACGAGGTACTGCGAGGTGGCAACGCCCTCGTGTTGAGTCAAGTACTAATGCCAGGAGTTAGAAACAGATCATGATTTGCGAACAGGCGACTGACTTTGAAGAACGTGTTGATATCGCCGCTGAAGCTCGTGATGGTCCCGCTTGTCGGTAGGAAGGAGAACACGTTGTTCGCGCCGTTAGACCCGCTGTATAGGTTCCAGGTATGTCCCGCGAGGCTGATGTTCGACGCGACGGGGACGGGCTGACCCGACGAGCTGTAGGTCGAGGAGATGGGACCGGCGTTGAAGTTGGCGAGCCAGATCATGATTTCGTTGACGTTCGCTCCGCCAGGGGAGTTGGCCGTGAAGAGGTCGTATGCGACGTCCGCAACAATGGTGCCAGACGTGGACTGAGACCACGTCCATGTCGACTGCAAGCCGGTAAGTAAACCTCCAGCCAATGGATGCGTTCCTCGGTGCTCACCGGCATGCTGCTGATCGCGCTGAGCTGCTGGTTGATGCCTTGGTTGAGCTGCACATTGGAGAAGCTCTTAACACCGTTTCCGCCGGTCCATGTCCAGGCGGTCTTCCACGAGACCGTCGTGCCACTAAGGCTGACGAAGTTGGAGCACTGTGACCCCGAGGTCGCGCCGGACTCTCCCCACAGGTCGAGGAAGAGAGTGTACTCACCGGCGGTCACAGTGTCCCATTGACCGCAGTGGACGGACGTGTCAATGCTTGCGCGCTCGTCGAGCGTAGCAGGGGTAGGCGAGGCGAGCAGCTGAAGAGTAAACAACAGAAGCACCGTGCAAAGCTTCGTGAACATCGTTGAAGGGTGTGGCTTTCCCTTTGGATTTCGGATTCAACAGTTGGCAAGGCGCGGCCCAGAGTGTCTTATACTTTTCGCGAGGCTGCTCGCAACTTCGGATTTCTCGTGAAGGGTGGTATGCAACTGTCCGAATGGTCGCTTTCCGGATAAACGCGCGGCGCAGCGGCCAGTGGGTACACCAAGATGTCCCCGAAGAAAAGGCTTTCTGACGGCCCGCCAATTGATGGTGTCTGTGAAGTAGCTTTCCCATCGAATCATGGGCTGCATATTGTAGACTGCCACATGTAATGGGTGCAACGAGGTGGTGCGAATGGTCGTGTGATGGAGAACGCACCGCACGCAGGAAGGATACATACTCATGGGACGGGCCATGGTGCATGTGCACAACATCCTGCATTTCACAAGTGACATGCATCGCGGCGGGTTTGGGGTGCTTCGTGAGCACAAGTGATAGCCCACAAGCAAACCACAAGTCCCTTCGCGTGGCCCAAATTCCGCCTACATCCAGATCGTCATGGCAAATGCAGGCGGCCGGACCGAGGACATACCATAGGCATGTACTTATGCTTGCATATACGCCACATCTGTGAAAACCCCTCCTGGACCGATGACCCGTTCGTTCGGACTTTATATATGTAAAACAATTGTTGCCCAAGACACCCTGTTCTGCTTACGACGTGCTGTGAGGCAATTTCGTCAATCTTGGCTCGAGCCGGGAGTTGGTTGCAGATCAGAGCGAACGAGAAGGTTTTGTACGAGTAAGTAGTACGTGGTTCTATGACAACCAGTGCGCGGGCGCTCTAGTATGGTGGTCGGCCTTCAATCTACTTCAGCATCCGCAACGTCACCGTCTTTTTCCTGTAACCACTTTCTTCTCCAATTGTCGCCACACGTGGATGTCCTTGAATTATACACTTGACTCCTCCTTGTGCAGTGATCGAAATGCCCGATCACACCTCAGAGCCAACGGATGTCGTTGAGGAAGCGTCGGTGCTCGACGAGGGGCAGGACACCTCGGACGCGTACGTCGTCTGAGCTGATATTGGCTTAGATATCTGTACTGACGCTATTATTTGAAGTGGCAATAGCAGCTGGCCATCAAATCTCTCAAACTCTAATGGTTTGGAAGCGGAAGCGGTGCGTAGATGTCCTAATTTTTCCTCGCATGCTCAGTCAACGTCAACGTTGTAGGTCCGGAATCAGGCTGCCATTTTGGACGACAAGCTGCTACTGCCGGGTGCACACGATGCTCTTCGCAATCTTAACGACTATGCACCCGTCAACCGCTTGCCTACCGATGTCTTGGGGGCTATCTTCTCGTGGCTCTGTCCTCCCCCTTTCGAAAGCACCCTCGCAGAGCCATACAGGGACGGCGATCGCACATTATCGATATCCCCGCAACGTACAATGTACGAATGGATGCGTTCTACGACTGTCTGTCGCCACTGGCGTGACTTGGCGGTGTCTACCCCGACGTTTTGGACTACAATCTATATCGGCCCACATTGCACACCCCGCAATATTGTCGACACATTTTTACATTACTCTGGAAACTGCCCTCTCAATATATACGCTGAAGGCGAGGAGGAAATTCTATTCAACATTGCGACGGACAGTTTCCCTTGGGGGGACGTCGATTTGCGGCCTTTGATATCGCGTTGTGTCAATCTACACCTCATCCATCCGCACCTCAATCGCGATGACTGGCTCCGTCTCGTTGCCCAATTGAGGGTACCAGCACCGCTGCTGGAGAGCTTCACGCTGCAGCCCGCTGGCGAGGCTATTCACCCGCCTCTTGCTCACACCCTCGCGGTTTTGTTCCAAAACCAAGCACCCCGACTCAAAGACATGACACTCGGCTGGTACGACTACTGGCCCCTGCAGTCGTTCAAATACCTTGTTCGGCTTGCCTTGACAGGTCCGAGGGAATCAACAATGCCATGGGATCGTTTGAGTAAGATTCTCAACGGCAGTCCACTCTTGGAAGAACTTGGATTGCAGGATCTCACTGTGGGCTCTGCCTTCCCACCGTCGGAGCCGTTGCGCCTGACCCGCCTTAAGATGCTCTGCATCATGGGTTGGACGGCGCCGTCGATGGCACAGCTCCTTTCGTGGTTGAAAATTCCCTCGTTTTGCGCGGTTGCGCTGGGGGCGAAGTGGAACACAGTCACGGAGGGTCTCGAAACCATATTGAGTCCGTACCCCTCAGCCCTCACGCCTTGTCTCCGTCAGATGACTCGTCTACACCTTCGCGTGGCCGAACACTACCCGTCGACACACTACGTTGTGGCTGCAGGGCAAGCCGGCCTCTATTATCGGACGGACGAGGAAGTATTGGACGTAAAATGGCCCGAATGGGGCGAAACAGGCCCACACGGTCCTCTCGTTTATCCTACGATCACCTTCGATAGCGTACACACTCGCACAGCCGCCGAACCAGCGTACACCAATCTATATGCTGCCATGAACGTGCAGGAGCTCTGGATAGACGTTCACCATTACCTCAGCGCCGACATCGCGCAGTGGCGCGCTGTCTTCAACGCGGTCTCGGGTGTCACGACGCTCGTCGTGGTCGTTCGAGGGGAATGGGGAGAGCCTCTCCTGCAATGTCTCGAAGCTCTCGCCGTGAACGCTGGTGAGCCGGTGTCGTGCCCCAACCTGGCTGAGCTGCAGATCATCCACACCCGCCAGTTCGCGGAGACGATTCTTCCCATAGTCTGCCACCTCAGAATGAGCCGGTCGAATGATGGAGTCCCTCTGCGAGTGGTCGTCGGCGCTCGATCACCTCTCGAGTTCACCAAAGAACAGACGCGGACCATGGAGGAGCAGCTCGGTGTCGACAACGTGGTAAAGACCCAGAAGCTCGCATTTGACCTGAGCCCCTTCGTCCAGCCGTATAACTGGCGGTTCTGGCCATATGAGCTGCGCCCACGCCCACAGCGCGTCCCTCCCAACTTCAGCGCTCTGTGGGACATGTACAATTACTGAAATCAACAGGCAAATGAGCGGATGCCTTGACTTTACTCTTGCACTACCCATCAAGCTGACAGCGTAGCAGGGAAAGTTGACTACGCAAGAATAAATATTTCGCAACATTAAAATGTCACTACTTGAGTTGTAACTACTAGCCTTGACCGCTGCATTGACGTACCATATGGGAAGATAGTTTAACGACCCGCCTTCTCTAACAGATCGGCGTGGTTGAGCAAGTCGGGTCTGCGAGGCTTGATGGCTACTTTAAAAGGTGCCGGACGACTGCAGCAACAAGACACAATGAGATTAGATGCCAATGCGTGAAATGAGTTGAACACGAACACCAAGATTGAATCATCGTTTGCATCCGGACGCGACGGCAGGATCAACTCATTGTCCATCGGCGCGGGTTCGACATTGAAGGCCCACAGCAAAACTGCTACATCGATGAAGACAGACTGGTTCGCCAGATTCATGCCCACGCAGATTCTAGGGAACGAGGCGTCAATATGGGCACATGTCGCCGGTAGAGGGGAGTGATCGCACCGTCTACCGCCTCCGAATGCTACATGTCCTTGCCCGTGAGTGTCAGCCAGAGGTTCGGCGAGCTGGCCGTGTGAGTCCAGGAATCTCTGGGGACGGAAGATGTCAGGGTCCGGGTAGTATTCTGGGTCGCGGTTCAATCCCCTGCGATCCGACGAGGTCAGCGCAAGTTCTATCAACGCACGGAAATTACTGCTACCAGGTGTTGAAGAGGACGTAAGAGTCTGCGAATGAGCGAAAAATTTATTATCAACTGTGGCGACCGCACACTTGCTCATACCTTTAGGAATCAAATATCCCTCGCACCAGTTATCCTGCAATAATCGCAGGTGAGCAAGACCAGGGGGCCATCCAGAGCTCGCGCACCTCCATTGATTTTCGTAAGACTAAGACGGACATCAATTCTACGAGCTGAAGGGCTTCATATGAATCATACCTTGGCCTGCAACACCCTGCCAGCGAGCGACCTCTTTCGCAATTGCGCATACATACGGCAGGTTTGCCTGATCCGCGAACGTAGGTAGACGATCGTGTCCCACAACAGTGTCTATCTCTTCCTGCCCGCGGCGCATCTCTTCTGGATAGAGAGACATGGCAAGCAGGAAGACTTCCACGGAGACGCCGGTCTGTGAAGTCAGGGCTGTGGGATGAATAACAGCGAGGATTGTGCTCAACGATACACACCGTATCTGCTCCAGCACCGCTATTGAAAATGCTGAGTATCTTCCTGAGACCGATGCAAGGTCGACGTACAACATGGTGCCCGCTAGCCAGGCCGCTTCTTTCGAGGTAAGGTCTTGCTTAGCTTCGCCAGAAATGAGAGACGCAGCGAACGTCGCTTGGCTTTCACCCGTGCGCTGTCCGCACGTTGAGTCGGCAGCCAAGCTGTAGATCTTGGATACACTTACAAGTTTCTCCCGGACTCCATCAAGGAACCCTTCGAACATTTCAGTGTCTGTCCGGTGCCAGTCTTGTGCCCAGCGTTTCCACTTGGCCAGGGACGCCGGGATGTGCATCATCGCGGGAAAGAAGTTGACCAAAAATGCGCCGGGTCTGCTCGCTACAAGGATTCTGTTCATAAAATCGTCGACCCGATGCACAAGAGGATCTGCACTCTCGTCGAGAGATGGCCATCCGTAAACGACTGACAGAATGGTTGATGCAGCTGATCTGCGCAGCGTGTTGAGCAGAAGGAACCGAGCACATGGGCTTCGCGCTTACCGCTTCACATGTTCTATCCATTTGTTTGGGTCACGCAATAAGTTCCTCGTAAGTACCGCCGCTTCACGCTGTTGGATCGGCTTATAGGCGTGGACTGCGCGAACATTGAATGCTGCGTGAGACGCGCGGCGAAGCTTGCGCCACCTGTAGAGAGACTGGCCTCAGTGGCGTATGTCATGAACCCTCACCTGCACGTACACTTCGCCATACGGTGAGAATGCCAGCAGCAGTCCGCCACATAGCAGGTCGTTCGTCATGAGCAGATGCGGGCGATCGCCCAAAGAAGGCCGTTCTAACCCATCGATTTAGCCATTGCCGATAGTTTGCGAGGGGATCCGAAGTATACACACCGAGCAACTTTCTCGCGATCTTCATACCGCTGACGACTACGATCGGCTGCCCGGCCATATTGAGCGACATGAGTGGCCCTGCCAACAACGTCAGGAAGCAGACAGGCTGGACGTTGCAAGAAGGTCCTACCATATCGAGAGCGCATCTCGGTGAAATAGACGTGTTGCCCAACCTTCGGCAAGTCAAAAAGGTTACCGACCAGGGGCAACCCAGGGGGGCCAGGAGGCATGCTCTTCCGGAGCACATGAGATCGATGAAGAGCGTTGATTAGTTTGAAGACGCAAAAGGCAAAGACAGCCCAGCCAGCATTGGCCAGCGAGAGGTTCGGAAGGTAGGAGGCAGACATGCTGCACGTTGTGGGAAAGAGTTGTGTTGCCAACTTCCACGGCGACCACGATTTTATATCGGCTCGGATACCGCGCGCTGTTGGGCAAGGGTCTGACTATAACGAATGCGTAAACATGATGCAGATTCTCACCATTGACTCTACCATCATCGCGGTAGAAGCTGCGTTCTATATTCGGCTATTCCCCTGCCCACAAGGGTACCTTTCACCAGCCTCAGGCCGCATCCTTTCTATGGGTTTCACCGGTCGCGCGCGGGCGGTGGTGTTCGCAGACCAAATGTTGAGTGCAGCGTACTGCGCCGCGACAACCGGCGACCCTTTCCGCCGCCGATGCCCGCTTCTGGACGCTCCGCCGCCCAGCGCCGCCAAGAGGCCCGCGAAGTGCACTCCTGATCGAAGATGCGACTCGGAGGTCGCTACAAGACGCGACAAACGCGCGCTTTCCCAGATCTCAGATGAGCTGCAGAAAGCTGACCGGCGGACCGTGTGAGCCCGCCCATGGTGGCCAAGCCAAAACATGCGCGGTATGCATTGCCTACCCACGGAATGAACTGTGCTCCGCCCTTAGCCATCATTAATAGCGCAGAGTGAGCTGGCGGGCGCGAACTCACCTATGCACTCCGATGCCGGACAGTCACGACTTTCATCAGTTGCATAGTGCGACTCCGTACGCGAGGGTGATGCGCTCGCTTCGACGTCGACTTCTTGTCAAACATCAATTCGGAAACCAAAATCAAGCAAGAGTTGATAGACTGAAGAGATGCCAGATCAGTAGACGCGTCTTTGACCTGGTCGCACCATCCATTCCCAGTACAGATACACAATGAACTCGTCGATGACATACAACGCTCAACGGCCACGCGACGATCATGCAGATGTATACCTGCATCAGCCTTCTCCGGGTTGTAAACCTGTGGAAATTCCTGGGCTGCTTCATTGGGACTAAGACAGGTGGTGAACTCACCACCGTCGAGACGCAGGGAAGATGTATTTGTTCCGCATACTTATAATAGCCCCGTTCCACGACCTTGCCTGCGTGCGATTCGTCCTGCTTGATAGTAGCCTCCGCCAATAGGCGGACGTCGTCATGTACGCCGACATTGAACACGGGGCCGGACTTTCTTCGCGCCTTGTTGAAGATAAAGTCACAGGGGGCCCGTTTGGACTGCTTTTCGTCGTCTTCGTCTTCTCCGCGCGATGAGGGGGTCAAGGCACAGTTGCCAGTGTCTGCCCCATCGTCGTCTAACGCGAACGTGAGCGTCTTATTGTCGTCTTCTGCTCATCTCTAAATAAAATTTCCACGTCCTATAAGCCACCTACAATTGTGCCACGCGGGCGAGAAGTAGTAGTCAAGAGAACCTGGACATACATGCGTTCACTCGTCCGGGCAACCTCACGCGCCTTCGCCTCCTCGAGCTCTTTCCGCCTCTGCTAAAACCCTTCTAGCCTGACGAGATCAACAGTGCTCTTCTTGGGCGTGTCTTCCATAGAATTATGAGGCTATCCTACGCATCGAAAATGAGAGTAGTCTCCCTGGCTTGGGACGAGAAGAGAGTCGTTCAGTCCGGTAGGGCCTCGCGCTGTCAAGCTATAGTTCGCCTGACGCGTGTGGCCCAAGAGCGACTGCATCGACGAGCGGGTCAACGTTCGAAGGAGCGGCGGCGGCGATGCAGTCACGCAATGTCGAATGCGCCGCTGGTCTACGGAGACGGGCTCGGGTGAGCCAGTGAGGCTGGTTCGGAACGGCGATGGTACAACAAGAGGCAAGGAGGCTTGACTGCTTCAACAAGGGTAAACCTGGGTCAAAACAATACTTGACAGGGATGACAAGGCGTACGATAGAAGATGAGGGCGTACAACAGAAGAAGAATTTGTCTATATGGGGCAAGCTTTTCACAAACCATCGGCACCGGGTTGTTGTTCGAATTCTTGAGGCAGAAAATAACGACAGCACATTCGACGAGCAGACATGCCCGAGAGGATTTTGAGCGGGACTGGAGGAGGAGGAGGAGGAGGTCGTGATCGCGTATTACGCGTAACTCGGACGCGTCGGACACGATTGCATCATCAACCAGCGGGAAACCACCGTATAATGTATTTGATCAAAATGATCCAATTAATTTAACAGCTGATTTTGATGAAGACACACTCGCACAATATCGCTACAAACAACATGAAAAAGTAACCAAGCCTCAAGGCCTCAAGTAACAACTTCAAACAAGTTCTCAACAGCGCTCAAGCCTGTACAGTGCGCACTGTGCAGTGTGGAAGGGCCCGAGTTTGGCGACAAAAGAAATGGTGAGCAAAGTATGGACACACTGGGAATTGAACCCAGCACCTCTCGCATGCTAAGCGAGCGTGATAACCAACTACACCATGTGCCCCTGTAAAGTGCGTCAACTGTTGGCTACCGAATTCATTCTATCGATTTCTATGTGCAGACAAGACAGCGTGGATTTACATGAAATCTTATGTGGCTCGAACAGAATCACAGGGAATTTGTGGATCGTACACCGGATGAATCTAATATTTAAAAGCACGAGTGGAAATTTCCCCGTCACTGAATCGAAACCGAGCTGTGCGCGCGTGACCGCGTTGTGGACTGACGCGTGGCGAGCGCCGGACAACGCGGACCTGCTTGTTGGACTTGACTCTGATGCGACGCCTGCCCTGATATCTCGATTACACGCTGCGAGAAACATGTCGACGACCATAACATCACTCTTGAACTCTCTACATACACACCTACAGTCTCAGACACAGCTTCTACCGACACTACACCACCAGCTAGGACTCCCAGCAACCGCCCTTGCCGACGACCTTTCAGCTCTTCAGAGAGAACTTACAGAATGCGTGGAACGCCAGATCGACGCACGGAGAAAGGAAGTGGACGAGTGGATGTGCAAGTGCGAGGAGATTGAGAAGCAATGCATCAGTTATGCGGTCGCTTTGGGCGGACACGGAAAGGCGACTGGGAGCAGTGTGGGCGAGATCAGGAAGGAGCAGGTGCTGCCCAAGCGATTTGACAGGATAACAGAACACCAGGAGAGAATGAGGCAGGTGCGTACTACGAGATCGTCACGTCGTGTGTCGTAAATTTACCTGCCCGTTGATGCTGCTCTACATCTGTTCAGTTATACCACACCAAGTTAGAGCAACTGAACACCCTCACACACCGCCTGGCGGTACTTGCACGTACGCTCGGCCCCGATTTCTATGCATCGGACGTCTTCGATACTCCAATCGTGGGCAACGAGGACGAGGAGGAGACCGAAGGAGAGTCATGTCGCGACGTTACCCCAGAACGCTTCTCCAAACTAGAGAAGGAACTGGTGCGTGGTAAAGGAGAGGTCACGAAGAGACTCAACCAGCTGTCGATGACGATGGTCACTATCGACTGGTTGTACTCCGAGCTGGGCATCACACCTCCGGTCCCAGTGCTAGACGACCTGGGCACTTCGTCCTCATCGACACTGCGTGTACCATCGACACGACCATCGTCCTCTTGCGGATTAAACTCGACTGACCCATTCTTGTCCGCTTCTATGGCACTTTCGACCCCTACACCGTCACTACGCGGCAAGTCGTTGACGCCATTCTTGCTCGTATCATCCACCTCGGCGGCCGCGCGCGAGCCACCGCCCACGCCGCCGACCGAGAACGAGGCCGAGTACCAGCGTATTTTCGTGCGTTTTGTCGCCCGCCTGGAGGAGTTGTCAGAGGAGGAGCTGACCAACTCCGCGAAACCACACGTCGGGTTGGAGGGCGTTGAGCCAACACCGGGGCTCATTTCCTGGGCAGAGAACACACGTGTCGAACTCGAAGAGATCAAACGGAGACGCGAATCCCGCATCCAGTCGCTATACGATCAGCTCGAAGTACTCTGGCGCAGACTCGGCGTGCCCGACCAGGACATGGACGCGTTTGTGGAATCGCAGCGCGGAAGCACGGAGGAGACGGTGCAGGCGTATGAGGAGGAGCTCGACAGGATGATGGAACTCAAACGAGAGCGCATGGGCACTTTTGTGGAGAACGCGAGGGCGGAGATCACGAAGCTGTGGGACGACCTCATGGTCGGCGAGGAGGAGAGGGCTGACTTTGCTCCGTTCGGTGATGGTAAGTATGTCAAAAACCTCTGAAAGCTATGTCGAACTAATTGTGTGCTGCCAGACGAGTTCACGGAGGACTTGCTGACACAGCACGAGGACGAGATCAAGAGCCTGAAGTTGGAGCGCAAGCTCAAGGGCCCGCTACTCGCAGCCATCAAGAAGTACTTTGACATCTTGGGTGATGAGAAGGAACTCGCTGCTGCGGCTGCAGATCAAACTCGTTTACTCGGACGCGGGCCTCGAGATCCTGGCAGGTTGCTTCGGGAGGAGAAGATGCGGAAACGTGTAACTAAGGAGAAACCTAGGGTGTGTATCACGTTCTGTGACTATTGCTCGATTAGCTAACAGACTGCAAAAATCAGCTCGAGCAAGATCTTCTCAACACAATACCCCAGTGGGAAAGCGAGAACGGACGTGTCTTCCTCGTGCACGGACAGAGCATCTTGCAGATCCTCATGGAGACAGTTGCGGCACACGAGAAGGAGAACAGCAAGAAGGGCAAACACCAACCGCAAACGAACCAGCACACACGACCAAATGCAATACCACCCAGATCCCGCACGCCCTCAAATCCCGTCCACCAATACGTGCCCGTCCCGGGTTCGAGTCGCGGTACCAGCAAGCGAGCACCCACTCCCGTGTTCCGCTCCAGCACACGATCGACATCGACCTCATCTTCATCCTCGCGCTCCACGTCATCGAGACGGACGAAACTAGGCGAAGCACCGGCAAACGTCCCACCATTGCCGAAGATACACAGGAACAACGGGCCTGCCTTTAATCACGCTCCGTCGTCGAAAGCCGCTGGGAAAGCATCTCTTCCTGGACCTGGAATGCACCCAAGACCCACTGGCATGCAGGCTCCAAGGGCGGTGTCCTACCAGCAAGCCCGTGCACTAGGTCCCAATCGTGGTGCAACACCGCGATCACATGGTGGCTTCCATCCGTACCCACAGACGAACCGCGTGTCACCGGTGAAGAGTGCGCAGATCCGTATGTACGGTGCGGCGGCGGTGAACAGCAATCACCAGGCGACGCTCACGAAGAAGGCGGCCAGGGCGCGGCGGGAGAGCTTCAAGCCGCGGCCGAGCGTCGAGCCGGGGCTCGGAGACGACTGGGCGACCAGCAGTGACACGCGATACGCAGGTCTGTTGGGCGGGTCCGTGCGGGAGGAGGACGAGGATTGATGATGTTTATCTTATGTATGATTTTCTCCCCTCGTTGTTTGGGTGTTGAGAGTCGAGAGTCCAAATGTGCCCCGGCGGCAGTCTAAGATGTATCAGTAACCAGAAAGATCAGTATCTTGCATACGCATCCTGTATATCACCATACACTGTACCTCTCAGACTCCTGCTCCACTGTCGGCAGTGTGCCAACAGTATTTTTTGGCCACACCTGACCGGACGTGGCCTCGGCTAGGCCTCGGCGGCTCATAACCCCGCGCGCCAATAGACGCCGTGAGCCTTGCACGCAACCACCACCACCACTACTCTTGCGTTTTCTGGTACACGATGGCTCGCGGGGCCTTTTCTGGGGGCGGACGACGCGGCCGAGGGTTTTCAAGGTCGAGCTATAGGGGAAATAACACGTCTTTTCGAGGAGGACGCGGCCGAGGCAGAGGTCGAGGACGGGGAGGTTCACCCGGCGAACACCAGATACAACGCGACGACGAGGGCACTGCGCTCGCGGAGCGATTCGAGCAGGCCCGGATACAAGATGATGTGGACGAGAAGTTGGGATTCGCACGCGTCTCAGAGGGCGATGCGAAGGAGGGGTGGTTGATCAATATGCATCCGGTGCGCAGGACCTCTTTCGGCTCGTGGGTGCCATCTCATATAGACACGCGACTTTGGTTTGCAGACCTTGCTTAAAGATGCGGAATGGCCTTCAGGAAAAGCTGCCGTTGACTTTTTCTTCATTCAAGACGATGGTGGTATGTTCAAGTGCACGTTGCATTACGAGCCATACTTCTACATCGCGTGCAAAGTGCGTCTTGTTGCCCTCTCTACGCGTGCTATATTGACTTAATCTGGATTATATAGAAAGGGATGGAGACTGTTATAGAAGAATGGCTAATGAAGAAGTACGAGGGGGCCATCTGTCGCATTACGCGTGAGCGGAAGGAGGACCTCAAGCTCCCAAACCATCTACTCGGCCACAAACGACTCTACCTCCAACTCCACTTCCACAATGTCTCCGACCTTCTGTTGGTGCGCCGGGACATCATGCCCCTCGCCCTTGCCAATAGCGCGAAGCTCGACGCGGTGGACGCGTACGCGGAAGTCGTGCAAGCGACGGCAGACGCCGGTATGGCGATCGAGGTCGACGAGGAGTGGGGCGCGGACCTCGGCGAGCCGTCCACCTCCAACGGCCGCAATGGCGCGAAGTCGGGCAGAGACAAGGACCCTCGCGAGGGCATCGTCGACATTCGCGAGTACGACGTGCCGTACTACCTGCGTGTAGCCATGGACAACGATCTACGCGTCGGTCTGTGGTACCACGTCACGTTCACCGCTGGGCAGCCCGCGTTTAAGCACATGGTGGAGCGTGTCAAACGTGCAGACCCGGTCGTAATGGCGTACGATATCGAAACGACGAAGGCACCGTTGAAGTTCCCCGACCAAGCCATCGACCAGGTCATGATGATATCGTACATGATAGATGGTCAAGGCTACCTCATCACTAATCGAGACATCGTCAGTGAGGATATTGAGGACTTCGAATACACCCCGAGAGAGGGCTACGAAGGCCCATTTACGATCTTCAACGAGCCGGACGAAGTATGTGTTGCGATAGATCCGCCTGTACGATACTAACCTGAACGCTGTACAGGAAGCTGTTCTTCGACGGTTCTTCTCGCATATCCAGGACGTGAAGCCAACTGTGATGGCCACATTCAACGGCGACTTCTTCGATTTCCCCTTCCTCGACGCCCGTTCCAAGGTCCACGGGATCGATATGTACCTCGAGACAGGCTTTACCAAAGATAACGAGGATGAATACAAAAGCAGAACGTGCTGTCACATGGATTGTTTCCGCTGGGTCAAGCGAGACTCCTACTTACCCCAAGGAAGCCAGGGCCTGAAAGCCGTCACGACTGCAAAGCTGGGCTACAATCCTATCGAACTGGACCCGGAGCTGATGACCCCGTAAGCATCCTACATGTGTCTCCCTGTCTCGCTCTTATCGACCGCTGCTTTAGGTATGCCATGGAACAGCCGCAAGTGCTCGCGCAGTACTCCGTGTCCGATGCAGTTGCCACGTACTATCTCTACATGAAATATGTCCATCCGTTCATATTCTCTCTGTGCAACATTATCCCGCTCTGCCCGGACGAGGTCTTGCGGAAAGGTTCGGGCACATTATGCGAGACGCTTCTCATGGTGGAGGCGTTCCGCGGTGCTATCATCATGCCAAATAGGCACGAAGAGGCATATGGCAACATGTACGACGGTCACCTGCTTTCGTCGGAGACTTACGTCGGCGGACATGTCGAGGCTCTTGAAGCGGGTGTTTTCCGGAGCGACATCCCGACACATTTCAAGATCGAGCCAACTGCTGTTCAGAAGGTACGCGCTATCCATTCGCTTTCTGCGTGCTTGACTGAAGCGTTTCCTGCAGCTGATCGACGAACTGGATGCCGCACTGACATTCTGCATCATCGATGAATCGAAGTCCTCACTAGAGAGCGTGACCAATTACGACGAAGTGAAAGCTGACATCAAGGCTGCCCTAGAGCGCATGCGCGACAACCCTGTCCGCATGGACAAGCCGCTCATCTACCATCTAGACGTGGCCGCAATGTACCCAAACATCATGTTATCCAACCGTCTCCAGCCTGATTCGGTCGTAGAGGAGGCCGTCTGCGCTGTATGCGATTATAATCGGCCAGGAAAGACCTGCGATCGTCGGATGACGTGGGCATGGAGGGGCGAATTCTTCCCGGCGCGGCGAGACGAGTTCAACATGATCAAGCATGCACTCACTCAAGAGAACGATCTCGCAGCCAAGCGGCCAGGTGGGCCCAAGCGTACGTTTGACGAGCTTTCACCGTCGGAGCAGTCTGCCCTCCTTCACAAGCGCCTCGGCGACTACTCGCGAAAGGTCTACAGGAAAGTGAAGGATACGAAAGTGGAAAATCGCGAGTCCATCATTTGCCAGCGAGAGAATCCCTTCTACATCGATACCGTGCGGCGCTTTCGCGATCGTCGCTACGAATACAAGGGCTTGCTGAAGACTTGGAAGAAGAATCTGGAGAAGGTACACAGCGAGGGGCGCACGATTGCGGAGGTCGAAGAGGCCAAGAAAATGGTCGTGCTGTACGATTCGCTGCAGCTGGCGCACAAGTGCATCCTCAACTCCTTTTACGGCTATGTCATGCGCAAGGGCGCGCGATGGCACTCCATGGAGATGGCTGGCATAACCTGCTTGACTGGAGCGACAATCATCCAGATGGCACGGCAGCTCGTCGAACAGATTGGCCGCCCACTCGAGCTTGATACGGATGGTATCTGGTGCATGTTACCAGGTATATTCCCCGAGAACTTCAAGTTCAAGCTCACGAACGGCAAAGCCATCGGCTTCTCTTATCCCTGTACCATGCTGAACCACCTTGTCCACGCGCAATTCACAAACGATCAGTACCACGACTTCGATCCTGAGACCGGCGACTACAAGATTCACAGCGAAAACTCCATCTTCTTCGAATTGGATGGGCCCTACAAAGCCATGATCCTGCCGTCATCGAAGGAGGAGGACAAGCTGCTGAAAAAGCGGTATGCAGTCTTCAACGACGATGGCTCCCTCGCAGAGCTGAAGGGTTTCGAGGTCAAGCGTCGCGGCGAGCTGCAGCTCATCAAGATTTTCCAATCGCAAATCTTCGAGAAATTCCTCCTGGGAGAGACGACGGAGGAATGCTACGCAGCTGTCGCTCAGATCGCTGATCGATGGCTCGACGTGCTCTTCAGCAAAGCTGAGGAGTTAAGCGATGAAGAACTTGTCGAGCTCATTGCAGAGAACAGGAGCATGTCCAAGACGTTGGCGGAGTACGGCGGTCAGAAGTCCACGTCTATCAGTACTGCCAAGCGTCTAGCCGAGTTCCTGGGAGACCAGATGGTGAAGGACAAGGGTCTCGCCTGCAAGTTTATCATCTCAGCACGCCCACATGGTTCACCCGTCACCGACAGAGCCGTCCCAGTTGCCATTTTCTCAGCAGAGGATAGCGTGAAGAAGGCGTACCTACGCAAGTGGCTAAAGGATAGCAGTCTTACCGACTTCGATCTCCGGTCCATCTTGGATTGGGACTATTACATCGAGCGCATGGGGTCAGTCATTCAAAAACTGATCACTATCCCTGCCGCCATGCAGAAGGTACCGAACCCTGTTCCCCGCATCCGTCATCCGGATTGGCTTCATCGCCGTGTCATGGCTGCGGACGACAAGTTCCGACAACACAAGATGACCGAGTTCTTCAAGAAGACCACTGCCGAGGAGCAGTTGACGCAGAGCCAAAGTCAAAGTCAGTCACAAGATCAAATGGACATCGAGGACTTTGGGCAGAGCTCGAAAGGGAAGATCCGCCCCCGTGTAGCAGTGGTCAACCGCAAGAAGGCTCGAGAGGATACGTCGGATTCCGAGATGCCCGTTCTGAAGAAGGCTCCGTCATATAACAAGAATTATCCGGCATTTATACGGATCAGGCGAAAGCAGTGGACACAGAGAACGAGGGCAAGGTCGAATCCTGGTCGCGACGCAGAACCAGACGCAGTCATCCCCCATATATTCCGCGGTATTCGTCCCAAAGCAAATAGCCGATGGGACGTTGTGCAGATTCGCGAGACCAAAGTGCCGGGGAAGTTTTCTCTGTGGATATCTTCCGACTCGCGATTGGTGGTCGTGCCCTTGCGTGTTCCCCGCGAGCTATACGTCCATCTCCGGAAGGCGCCAAAGCCTGACTTGTTCAGACCAGACCTCTACGAATGCGACAAAGTCACGCGGAGCCTGCCCAGAGGACATCCATGCGTCAACCTGTACAAGCTCTCCGTGTCGGAGGACATCTACATGAAAGAAACCAGGCATTTCTACGAGCTGACCGACAGCGACAACGTCGACGGCATCTACGAAGCCCAAGTAAGTCTACAATGTATGTCATGGTGTCCATACTGACACCAGTCTAGATTCCACTCGTGATGCGAGCTGTACTCAGGCTCGGCAAGACATGCGCAACCGACGTCAGTGGTATGACGCTCACAAGAGCAGAAATGGTCGGTTTCAACCTGAAAGACCTGGATCGTATCAACACTGCTTCGTCGAAGCGAAGATACCTCGACGAGGGACGTGCTGGAAAGTACGCCTTCCTCTACCATGCTTGTGCTCAGAACGCGCCAGTGCATGTGTTTGCGCTTTTCCTCCCCACCGGCCCCGTTCGGTTACATCTGGTCGACCCTGCGACACGACGTCAACCTATCCCGCGTCTCCAGGAGCTCTATACCGAGATGCTAGGCAAGAGGCTGGACAACGTTGGCGCCAGCATATCCATCGATTACTCCCCGCAGCGCGAGTTCACGTCAACCTACCACGGTAACGACGCCACTGCTCTGAAAGCCATATCTCGTGAGCTCGGCCTCGTCGCGGATCAATCGCTCATGCTCGTTATATCGTCGGTCAAGGAGCAGGTCTACTTCGACCAGCATATTCCACAGCTGGTCAAATTCCCAGTCTTGTCCATGCCGAAGGCGAAGGCGCCGCACTCGCTGGACGTCTTCCCGTGGCAGCCTGCAGTGGCCACCAATATGATCGGACGCTACCTTGCACTGGGTTCCTGGTTAGACAGAACCGTCGCTCTCGCGGAGTACTATGACGTTCCCATCGGACATATTGAAGGCGACCAACCTCTGCTCCTCGCCGACGTCGATTTTGCGCGAAGGTTGACCGCGCAAGATGTTGTGTTATGGTGGTCCCCTGGAGACCGCGCCGATCTTGGCGGCGCCGAAAACGAGAGTCATCTCACGGAGGAGCTCCCCAAGACGGAGTTCATGTCTCCCGGATGCTTTTCGAACGTATGTCTCGAGGTCACCGTCCGCAACCTGGGTGTCAATGCCGTACTACATGCGGCTATCGTCAATGAGCTGGAAGGCAGCGGTGGATCGACCGCATTCGACTCGACAAAAAATTTGGATCAGTACGCAGCCCAGGATACACAAGGAGATATGACGCTCGGGGAGACCAACGTGTCACCAGTGACGTTCACCATCTTGAAGAACATGGTAAAAACATGGCTGCTGGACAAGATTGAAGGCAACTACGAGAGCCCCGCGTCGATCGCCATAGACCACTTCTGGCGGTGGATCAGCTCGAAGACGTCCAACATGTACGAGCCGAGCTTGCACCGTTTCGTGCACGGCCTCATGCGAAAGACGTTCATCCAGATGCTCGCTGAGTTCAAGCGACTCGGCTCGCATGTGGTGTACGCGGACTTGGGGCGAATACTTTTGGTCACGTCAAAACCACCAGGAACGGCGCACGCCTATGCGACATACATCAATACAGCAGTAACCTCTCACGAGCTTTTCCAGCACGTGTATCTCAATACCGAGCGGTATTACGACTTTCTCCTTTTCATGGATCCCGCGAATGTTGCAGGAGTCGTCTGTGAAAATCCCCTGGCCGTTGAGCCACCAGAGCAGTTGACCATCGAGATGCGATGGAATATCGAGTCATTCCTCCCACCCGCCATCCAGGACGAGTTCCGCAAAGTCATCCGCTTCTTCATGGTCGAAATTTTCAAGGTCCGGTCGAAAAGCAACTCTTCTCGTGCGCCGCTGCGGATACTCGACAACAGTGCGCCCGACGCTACCCAAAAGGACGCCAATAAACTCAAGGAGCTGGAGGCTGGCAAAGAGTTCATCGCACGACGCCTCACGCGCAAGATGCTTAGGGTGGTCGGCAACATCTTGGAGCAGTACCGACAGGACACCATGGACGAGGAAGCTTTGGCACGCTGGGAGTTTCCGCTGCTTCCAGGCTCGCACCTCAGCATGACGAACCCCGTGCTGGAATTCGTGAAATTTGCATGCGCGGTGTTTGGGCTGTCCAGAGAACACCAGATTGAGGTCGGCCTCCTGCGACGCAACCTCCTTGACCTCGTCGGCGTGCGCGAGTTTGCATCCGAGGCTGTCTTCCAGAACCCATGCGAGCCACTCAAGCTGTCGAACGTCCCTTGCTGCCACTGCGACTCATTGCGGGACTTCGACTTCTGTCGCGACCCCGAACTATTGCCAAACGGGCGTGCGCTCAGCGCGCGCTGGATGTGCTCAAACTGTGGTGGCGAGTACGACCGCTCGTTGATCGAGTATGCGTTGATAGACATGGTCTGGGAGTTCGAGGCCCGACGTCAACAACAGGATGGCCGCTGCGGGAAGTGCAAGCAACTCCGTTCGCTCAACATTAGCCGTGAATGTCCTGAATGTTCGGGTCGCTTCCAGCCGACGATGAGCAGAGTAGACAGTCGCAAGAAACTGCGTATCATGGTCAATATCTCCATCGTACACAACTTCTCTCGCTTAAAGGTATGTGCATCGCACCTCTGCTCAGTCTGTTCTGTGTTCTCATGTTGCCTTCACACAGGAAATCTGTCAGGACCTGCTTACCAGCGCGTAAAACCGCTACCGCCGTCTCCTCTGTTCTTCTTCGAAATGCTCTCTCGCTCTCGCTGTTCGCCGTCATGTACCCGTCTAGACATCTCTGTAACCTCATCATACCCAGGAAATAGCATGAATAAATTCTTCCAAAAATTTAAATATATTTGCAGGCGGGGCGCGACCGCATGCGGCAGAACGACTGACCATGTGGTCGGAGCGCATGGGATTCGGAGAACGCGCACCGTCATTCCTGCGTCCTATTCACGACCTTCATGCTATAGACAGTCACCGCGGCAAGTTTGGGATGCACCGCTCACCATCGCCGCCCGTTGTGAGGTACAGCCTTGCCGTCAGGCTAAAGCTGTGATGGGCGTCTAGAGTGATGTATAGGGAGGTGGCTCAGGCCATCCGTCTCTCTCCCTCACCACCAACGTTCACGTCCTCGGCTCTCCACAGCCCGTCTATTATCCTAGTCTGCTCGCATCCCTCGTCTCTCCTTTCCTTCATTCGCCACTGTCTGGTTCTCTAATACTCGCTTGAGACACGAGTCACTCTAATCCTACCATCACCATGTCCTTCACACCCGACAACGAGCTGGACCTCCTCTTCCCCGCTGAGTACATCTCACAGGAGATCAAGGACTTTCTGGCACCAGACTTGCACGTACGTCGCTGACTTCTGCATGCCCCAGTCGCGTCTAACGTCTTGTTTCCCAGATTCGCCCCCTCGCGTCGACAGACTACAACCGCGGGCATCTCAAGGTGCTCTCTGCGCTGACCATCGTAACCGACCCCGGTCTCGAGGCATGGAAAGCACAATTTGAAGCCCTGCGCGCCGCTCGCAACACCTACTACTCCCTCGTCGTTGTTGACACGCGGACAGATGTGATCGCCGCCGTCGGCACACTTTTCGTCGAGCACAAGTTCCTACGCGGGCTCGGCAGCGTAGGACACATCGAGGATATCGCTGTAGATCCCGCCGTGCAGGGCCGCAAGCTCGGTCTGCGCGTTATCCAAGCGTTGACGGGCATCAGCGAGAACAGTGGCTGTTACAAGACTATTCTCAACTGCAACGACAAGAATATACGTGCGTGTTACGTATCTCGGGGAATGGAGTTAATGTGTCTGACTATTGCCGATCACAGCCTTTTACGAGAAGTGTGGCTTCCAGAAGAAGGAGAACGAGATGGTGCGTCGTAGCCTGCCCCAACTTCGTGGTCACCGCTGACTGTCTCGATCGATAGGCAAAATATGCCGAACCCGACCACCTACGGAACCCTAGATTATAGACTGTCGTATTTGCACACGGACACTTTCTATTTGGACTCCACCTGCACACCATTGCATACCACGATCATGCGCTCGCTTGGACAGGCGGGCACTGTATCATAGCATGATAGTTTTTACATTATCCTGATTCGCTACTCACTCATCTCCTCTCCTGTCTAGTTGCTTGCAATATCTATTTTCTTGCAACATATCATCACACACCTTTTATTGGTCTGTCGCACATCGATCGGCTTGAGCGCGTGGTGTAAGCTGGATGACCGTCCCTGCTGGAACGACCCGCGCCATCGTGCGTGCAATCATGCAGATTCGTCGCAGTAGCTCGGTAGGCAGATCCAACGTGCTTGCCACGCGGGTGTAAAGCTGATGTGTCTGCGCAGAAGAGAATTGTCAACCGCTTCAGTGATTGTGCATGTCCCATAGAATGCTATTGATCAGAGGTGCGAACGTAGACGTAGCCCAAACGGCCATGGATGCCAATTGTTTGGCTGGACGAAATCAAACGTGAGCTTTAGGATGTGGATCTTCACGCCGTTGTCGGCACCGAGCTACACCTCGCTAGCCCGGATGTCATGGGCGAGGCCCGATGATCACTTGGAGCAGAGTTATTTATTGAGTGGTGAGCTCAAGGAGGCAAATACTACATACCTGACTACGGGCAATCTATCAGCATAGGTGCGCGGTCTCACTCCCGTCTGGGCAGTAGTGCATGTCGGCTTCATAGATTGAACAAAATATACTGGCCCGAGGAGAGTAGCTGCGTATTTATGAAAACAGAGATCTATGAATGCCTTGAAAAATGAAAGAACTCTGTCTTCCTGTATAGGATTAGATCGTCAAAAACAGTTATCTGGCACGCTCGACACATATATAACTCCCTCAGAAGAAGACACTACAGACATATCGTCTGGTAGAAATATGACTGTTGCCACCTGCTCCTCATGAACGGTCTTCAACTCTCCAATAAAGTTTCCGCCTGCACCCCATAATCTGACCGCGCCGTCCGTTGACCCACCAACTATCAAACAGCCGTTGTGAGACCAGGCAAGGGAAATAATCCCAGCCGTAGGACCTTGAAGATGCGTGAAGGAGTTCTTGGACAGATCGGTGACGACTACCGAGTAAACGTCGGAATCGACGGCCTTCGTAGCTGTAGGGGAGATGGAAACAGCGCAGATAGAGCCCTTGCGCTCATGGTGAGGGATTTCGCGGAACGACGACATGGTGTCCACGTTCCACGTTCGAAGAGTGTGATCTGCCGCGCCCGTCACCACGGTGTATCCGTCCGAGGATATGTCTATTGAACAGATGGTTCCACTGTGAGGGATCGCCACCTCGCCCTTCCGTCCCTCCTCTACAGACCAGATGTAGGCGCTCAGCGGGGTGTGCGAAACAAGTCGGGAAGCGACACTGTTGGCACTGTTGGGGCAAAAAGCCACAAACAGCACCGGGTGCTTGTCGTAGTCGAATATCTGGATACAATCTCTATTGTCGGCATTCCATACTCGAATTGTCGAGTTGATCGAGCCGGTGACGACCAACTGGCCGTCGAGACTACAGGCAACAGCCATGAGTGCATTCTGGTCGCCTTCGTCCAGAATGAGCGGCGAATTGTCCTTGTTTTGGCAGTCCCCGATGACGAGAGACCCGTCTTCACCACCGGTGACGAGTCTGAGATTGTCCGGAAAGAAGGCCGCACACCTCACGGTATCGCCGTGGGCCCCGTACTCCTCCTCCATGCCGGTTCCTATGTGCCGAATGATGACCGTCCCATCTGAATATCCGACTCCAAGTCGCTCGCCACCGGGGGACAAAGTCATCGTGGAGATCGACTTCGTATCATCCTTTACTTGCATAAGCATAATGACGGAGGAATCCTAAATACAACAATTGCGTATCAGCAATTCGAATCTACGCATAGTTGACTGAATAATCCTCCCATTGGCAGAACGCTGTGGCGGCTATTGTGAGAAGCTGTCGACGAGGTCGAGAATATTGAGAACAGTGGGGCGTGAGGTGAACGTGTGAAGTGCCGGCGTGCGCTGAAGACGGAGATTCCAGGTCGCTACACCGTACTTGGCATGAACCCTGACTGCCAGTAGGCCAATTGGATTTTCCATAGCAGTGAATCGGGAATGCTACCAAAGCATAACAACACGAGGTCATGCAAGCATGGGCCGGGTATGGTGCTTCATCTCGGCATGCGCTCCCATGGCGCTCGGAGGCGTGGCATCCATGCACTTGAAGTAACCTATATCTCAGCAGTCAGAGATCAGCACGACACAATCAACGACATAAGGAGACGGGATCCGCCCAAGACGCGAACGATAGCGGACGAGACACACGCGAATCGGCCAGCGGCGTGCGTTCGAAAGCAACGTTGTCCTCAACTTGACGTTGTGTCTTGCCCGTATCTTTTTCTCGGAGGGACGAAGGTTGAGATATGACGTGATGTGACGACACTGAATACAGCGAGACGATGGGAATCTGCTGCAGTTATCTACGCGTTTGCGACGCAACTACTGCCTCCACGAGGTCGTTGAAGCCAAATATCGAGAGCGTTTCGAGCGATGACCGAAGAAGGGCGTTCGCGTGTCCGTTCCTACGTGCTAGGAGTAGTTCAAGAGAACGTGAACAAAAGAAAACATCAAGGAACATAAAACCATAGAAATTAAGCAATAATCAAACTCCGGCCCAAGATAACGAGCAACCGGGGAGGGCGTGGGTATCGTGTCTAAAACCGATCGTGAATAGGTGAGTTACCAGAAAAATGTCTAGCTCACATGCTTGGGGAGTGGCATATTCAACCCTTAAGTGTTCAGTGCCGGCACTTTGCCTCTCCGACACAGGATGTGTAGCCCGGGAGCGCACAACTGGCCCGCTCCGTGAGGGCGATTCTACTTGAAGATATGCCGATGAGTAAAATTGCGAATTGAACGATAGGCGGCGACGGAGCTGAGGTGTTCGCATGATGCTGGGAGCGAGAATTCTGAGCCTTGATATCACCTCGCCTATGACAGGTCGGTAGGTAGGATCAACAGCGGAGCACCACTGTACCAAAGCCCACACATCGTCTGGCATATGTGCTCCTGTGTTGTCGCCAGTCGGTTGTGGTAAGACCAATTGGTTGTTGAGATACAGTTCCATGACATCCTGATGAGATAGAGGGTAGAATGGCTGTTCGTGGGTGTAGATCTATAATATAAAGCATTTAGTGCAGTGTGGGCTTTGTTGAGTGCAATCGCAGACTGACTTCAACGCAAACCCGGCCAAACGAAAAGACGTCGCCCGCGAGTGACCGCCGGGACGATCCACTGAATAATTCAGGAGCGGTCCATCTGATATTGCCTTCGGTTTTATCATGGAATCTTTCGGATAGCGGAGCCGTCCCGTTGTCCTGAACGAAATGAGCGAATCCCAGGTCAATTATCTTGGCGTGGAGGCCATCTTTATCTTCTTGAACCATGATATTAGCCTGAAAATAGACATCAGGATTTATCGCCCTCATGACAGTTGACAGCATAGCCTACGCCACGTAGATCCCCATGCACGATCAATTTCCCATGTAGATATTCCAATCCATCAGCAATGTCCAAAAGCTGTATCCGTCGTGAATCAACTGTACGCCAATCAACTGGAATACGAGCTTACCCAAGTGTTGTAAGGAATAGGTTCCCCAGTACTCGAGAGCGTTTTGATACATTCATCCACGGTTCCCTTCGATAGCCAAGGAAATACCATGCCAATGTGCGATGTCGCGCCCTCCGATTTTTCGCTCGGCGGAAGACATATGACGCCAATGATCGGTAGGATGGAAGGGTGGTATACTAGACGCGATATGGTTGCTTCATGCTGAACATCAAACCACGATGAGAAACGATCGGCGGACGCCACAGTCGAACACTCACAAGTTCTCTTGCACCGTCCTGTCGCGAGTATGGATACAATATCTTAATCGCGACGGGGAGACCTCCGTACTCAGCACGGGACACAACAGCATAACCTCCTCTTGTCTTTCCCTCAAGATTGGACAACCTTTTGATATTCAATCTCAAGAAACTCGGGATCTTCAAGTCGGAGGAGTCGAACATCTGTGTGTATAGCATCCGGAACAGTTTGTAGCGTTCCAGATCCGTGAGTTGATATTGTGTCATATCAAAGAATCTTCCGTGATCGAGTATCTGCGTATAACTCAACAGTAGTTATTGAGTATAATCTAATAGGTCTTACCTTCTGCATCAAGAATTGTGTCTTCTCGCGAGCGGGCCCTCGGAGGGATAAAAGGACGTGCTCCTCAGACCTCAAAATCAAAGCGTCTCGGATGAGCTGAGACAAGCGCATGTCGGTGAAATCTATTCCAATATCAATGATGGTAATATGTCGAGGATGGTGGCGACCATGACGAGACACACCTTCTAATCCTTTACAGAGGTCCTCAGGGTCGGAGGGTGCTGTAGCCGTGGGAGTAGGTTCAATTCGTGATACCGAGATAGTATGCGGAAGGTTTAGGTTGAGATTACGTAGAATGTCGGATGCTTGCTCTTCAAATACGCTGGGATCTGCGGCAATTTTGACGGTTATATCAAAAAGGCTCTCGCCGAGGCGTCGAATGACATTGCCAATGTGTACCCAATCATACGAAAGGGTATCACCGACATCTGAAGAATTGTAAACCACGATTTCAGCAGTCTGGGCGACGACTCCTTGACCAGAACAGCCAAAGGTGATGTTGAGACGCGCACGATTCACGTGAGGATTGATGCCGCTTGAACTGGAGCTTGCGAGGGAGACTGCGACAGACTCTGTCAACCAAATGTCCAGCAACAGTATAGGGAACGGATGCGCTTACATTGTTTCAAAGACTTCTCCTGCGTCCAAAGAAACATAGTGCGAGTAAATTTTAGCGTAGTAGCATCCATCTTCGCCCCTACGGTGAAGTACTGCACCAATTCAGCGGTGGCTGATAGTGAATTTATGGTGTCCTGACCGCCGGACGACCACGGAAACAGTACCAGCATGATACCATACTCCAGACAGTCGCGAATGTCGAGAGTGCGAAGCATCCTGGCGCGTGTGCGGGCGGCTATGTTGTAGATGCGTTGTGACAGCGATGGTCTCCATGTGACGCTATAGCATGACAGGTGTTTCAAGGCAGGGAGCGCATAAAGGAGATCAAAGAGGTTTCGGAAGGAGGGAAAACGATGCTCCCAGAGGACAAGCTCCGTGAGTATCTGGAATTCGGTGAAAAATGTGGCGAGCTGTGCTGGTGGAAGATAAAAGATTGACTCTGGGCGGGCGTCCATCGATCCCACGTTCCTGTATTCAAGACAGGAAACATGAGGAAGGAGAGGGCCCAACATGAACGGCACACTGTGCCACCAGCAAGTTGACTCGACCATATCCCAACGCAGCAAAATCAGTCGCCTAACGAAAGAAGCGAAGGAGGAGTCCGGGTGATGACGCGCGTGGAGTAACAAACCCTCTAGATCCTTCACCTCGGCCTCATTCCGCAAGGATAAGACGAGGAAAATGGCGGGGCGGCACATGCCTGCAAAGAAAGCAGAGGTCAACGCACACATACCCAATCTGTGCTTCTCTTTTTTACGCTCCTCCCACGTCCGCGAAGGGTCTTCGTAAATGGAAAGCAAGTTGGCTGCCGCAAAGCGGAGAATGTCGGGATAAAGGTCCCGGGGGAAGTATTGCCAGAGCGGGCTTGGCGACCAAGTTGACGACATGGTACGGAATACCTTGAGACTAGGGTGAACTCGATGTCTGAGTCTGAGACAAGTACCAGAGCAGATCTGCAACACTCACATTTGAGATATAGCTGGGTGAATCAGGAGACTCTTCGCCTTGAGAACTGACTGGTGCCGAGGATGAGAACGAAGACGAAGCCAATAGCTATCAGAACCTAAGAGTGAATGGGTAATTAGTACTAAAACACTCTCTTCCATGCATATGCCGTCCGCGTGAGCCCCGAAACACTCGATACGGAGGAGCTTTGATATGCGACGAGAGGCATGCATTGGAAATTTCCCGACGTGATGAACTCTGGATAGACCACAAGGGAACCCCCGAAACCCTTTATGTGAAGCACATTCTTACCCGCCATGGTTTTCTTCCTCCAGTTTGCACCATGCAGTGAAGCCCTGCCGAACGAGATGCGACAGGTAGATTGAGCGGAAGTCTCTGAGAACTTCTAAAATTTGCAGAAAACACTTCAGACATACACAAATAGCCTCGGGTAATCTGTAAAAGGTACGAACGGTCATCGAGTGGCGTGTGACATGCCTTCCGGCCCAAACAATGACTCACAAGTCCTGCCTAGTACATTTTAAGGGTACTGACTTTGACCAGGGATTCGGACGGCACTGATTTGTTAAGTTTGTGACCAGTTATCCGAAGAACGGTGGACAGTGTTGTCGTATAACTTTGTGAGATCCGGAAACGAGTCGTGGATATCTTGGGATCTTCTACAGGATGAGCTCCAGGTCACTGAGTCATAAACTTTTCGTGCAGATCTGCCAGAAATTTGACAGAGTTGCTCTGTTCGTTTCATGAACAGATCCTATCTCATCTGTGGGTAGCGAAGGGATATATTCTGTGCGAGTTTATGGGAAGCATCTCAAAAGACTTTCGAGGGTCCTGCCACAAACGCACCAGATGATACTGAAGGGGTTGCCAGCCCTGGTGCGACCCGACGGGCCGGGCAAGTTTTTGCGTGGAATGTCGTGCTTTTATTGTCCAAATTGCGAGGAAGACGATCTGACACTGTGCAACAGCAACATAGTCGTGTGTACGCGAACAACAGACCACAAATACTTACCGCCCATACAGCCACGTGGCTGGCAATCCTTGTTGGACACAAGCGCGCGGTGGCACTCCGAGTCGGTGCGCTCATACCACCATCGCTCATTTATCATGCACCGTGAGTCTATCAACAGAACGCTAACACGGCTTTACTGCATAGCCCTGGTATGAAACCACGCCGATGAATGGAAGTTCAGAGAATACTAGGCGTCAGGTCCCGTTTAGACTCGCGTCTCTTGCAATTGTCGGACCCTCTGCCAACTTTCTCCTATCGACCAATACGACGTAGGGCCGTGCCTTTGCGCCCCGCCTGCCTAATCGTATGCCTGAGTTGTACGAGACCCCGTAACGCAATCATAACCGGCCCAAGATTCCTTTCTCACGTCGACAGTACAGTTAAATACTGAGCACCTCTTCCGGTAAATGTCGGTGGTCGTTCGCTTCGTACACTCCTGCTGCGCCATGCTGAAGCGTCTGTTTGGAGGTCTGCTCACTGCTACGACCACAGGCATAGAGGTTATCTCTGACGTTGGGATTGCGCCTGGTCTGGGGATTGCGTCTAATGCTGTACAAGGTATCAAGAAAAATTGCGAACAGGTCGCCCGGCATCAGGTCCGCCCGTTTTTCATCCTCGTGCCTCTATCTAGAGACGATAACTATCCGTTCGTCCTGTACAGGCTGAATGTGTTTCGCTTGCGAATAACGCAGCCGATCTGTACAATGTTTTGGAAGAACAGAGCAAACGGCTTGATGCGACGGCGCTGGTAGAGGTGACGGACGAGGTCCAGAGGTAGGGTAAATGTGTTTGAACATTTTTCGCACGATGTTCACTACGTGGAACATAGTATACTCGTATCAGTGAAGACTCGCACGGATAAGTGGGTCACCCGAGGATGGCTCGCTAGATTTTGTACGTGCCTTCCGCTTTTTTTCTCCGGCCATTTTCATAATCCAACTATACAGTCAACGATTCTGCGGTCGAACATGACATACGTCGATGTCAAGATGACATCAAACGGGCTATAGACATTCATCAGGTCCGTTCTATTGTCCACGGTACCTGATGTTTACCGACGCAGCCTCCAGATTCGCGCCGCGGCCGTGATTGTCGAAAATCAACGCAACACAGATGCCTTGATACAAAGCAATCATCTGCAGGTCTTGGAGGCTATCCTACTACGATCTCATCAGGTCGACCCTTCCATGATTTCACAAATAGCGGCGCAGCCGGTGGAAGACATCAAAGGATTCTTCAGAGCCGGTCATAAGGTGTGTTGCATGTTTTCTGCTGCATACGTGGAATTTCACGTGTATGAGGACTTCAGGACCTGGAGACGATGCGAAATCTGAAGCTGAAGGATATGCCACTTAGTATAGCTGCAAATGATACCGCAGAAACTGGCGGCGACATTTATCAGCGCTACTCAGGAGGCATGGGGAAACTCTATAAGCTCACGGGCCTTCTACCCGAACTGAAAGTCCTCAACGGAGACGTGCGGATCACCAGTAGTGTGCAGGGTGGCGGCAAGTACAGCGACATTTTCCTTGGAGAATGGCTTGGGCAAAAGGTTCGTAGTTCATCTCGTAACGAACTATATTCTGAGAACTCATTCTATCCGCCGTAGGTCGCACTCAAGGCCTTAAGACACGTGGAGAACAAATCGACACGAACGATTGAGGTAATTATACAATTGGCCTGGTTGTCAACGTGGGTTCACTGCGTAATTGGTACTAGCGTTTTGTGCACGAAATCACAACGTGGTCTAAGCTCAGCCATCCTAACATCCTCAGCTTTCTAGGCATTGTCACAGATCTGAAGGATTGCATTATTATGGTATGTGATCATGTCTCATCTCCTCTCCGTCCGTCTAATCGAGGAAAAAAGGTCTCCCATTGGCAGGAGAACGGCAACCTCCTGCGGTGCGTAATCGTTCCATAGTAGATGTCACGAGAGCATTAACATTGGCTCAGGTTTTGTACTGAAAATTCAAGCGCCGATCGGCTCCACCTGGTACGCATGAAACGTAATTTCAAGTCGTTGCTCTATTATACTGATCGAATTAGCTTGCTGGTGCCGCTTCAGGAATGGAGTACCTGCATTCACATAACATTGTGCACGGAGATTGTGAGTTCTAGGCGCGACACGTATACATTCGCGCACTTGTCTTCATACTGAACACATGGCTTTCGTAGTGAGATGTGTCAGTCAACCCTATATACGTCTTGAGATAGATGCTTAACCGATGGGCAGGCTAATATTCTTGTCACGAAGGACGTACGTAGCCATCGTATGAAGAAGGGCAGTACTAATGACACGCCTAACCCAGAAAGAAGCATGTGTGTATGACTTCGCCATGGCAAAGGTCGTGCAGAGCCTCGACGAAGAGGAAACTGCATCATCCGCTGGTCAAGTGAAGTCTGTGTCACGCACGCCGAACGCGCGTTGGCAAGCACCTGAACTCAAGTTCACTTACCCGAGCGACATATACGCCTTCTCCATGACGATGCTGGAATGTTTCACATTGGAGCGGCCTTTTCCGAACATCGAGCAGGACACGCAGGTCTTGATCGTTGCACATTCAAACCAGAGACCTGAACGACCGAGCCCCGAGCTATATCCACCCCTTACAGAGGACATCTGGAAGCTCATGACGGAGTGTTGGGCTAAAGAGCCCGCGAAACGCCCGTTGGCACACGAAGTAGCCAGCCGTTTGAAGAGGGATTGAAGGTTTCGAAGTGGGAGAAGTAATGCAATTTGTATTCTTGTGTAGCGGTATCGGTGTATGTCCACAAGAGAGAGGATTGCCAATCATTTCAGTCACGACGAGCTGGTTTGCCGCCGGGCCGTCTGTCAAGTCAGATCATTGCGCCACACGAGAAACCAAAATCATGATACATTTGCAGGTGCTACGTAGGTATTCTTATGCATATCGTGGGTCCAAAATATAAGAGCTGCGCTGCAGCCTGCGACAGCGATCATGTAAAAACGCGCCAAAGAATTCAAATATGTCAAAACTATGAGCCGACCCAGGTTCGAACTGAGGACCGCCTGTGTGTTAGACAGAAGTGATAACCAACTACACCATCGGCCCACAGGTGACAAAAGTGTTTTTCTGATTCTCCACCTTGCATGATTGTATGCGGTCTGAACAGCGCAGCCAGCTCGCCGTCAGACTCGCGTTGTCTCCCGCTACTTCATCCTACGCGTCGCTTTATTGGCACGTACTTTTGACCAGTGATGACGACGCCTGCAGTGTTATCACCAGCTTCGGAGAGTCCTGCTCAGGTATCTTTGAAAGGATCATGTTTCTGCGGTGCAGTATCGTACTCGCTCAGCGCAAAACCGCTACTCAGCGCGTATTGTCATTGCACGAACTGCCAGCGGTTGACTGGTAAGCGTGCTGGCACGTCTATGTCATTTTACTGGAGAGCTTAATACCTTTTTCCGGCGATCAGGATGCCCGTTCGTGCATACCATGCACTTCAAAGCGTCGAACTTTGAGTGGGGTCACCCGGCACCGCATGAGGCCAGGTTGGACTTCTATGCCATCCCAAGCAAGCCACACAAGACCAGGTGCCGGTGCAAGGTCTGCGGCGCGACTGTCGCATCTTACAACTCCGATACCAAGTGTTTCAGCGTCTGGGGCTCGCATCTGCAGCGCGACGCCGAGGGCGGCATAAAAGCTTGGGACCTCGTTAGACCGACTGCCCATATCTTCTATGGCACGCGGATGTTAGACATTAACGACCAGGTGGGAAAGTGGGATGGGTACGAGAACAGGTCGAACAGGTTGAGCTGAAATATCGGTGAGCAGAACATTTAATGTACGCTTCGCGTCGTCACTGTCGGTTCTGCAGGCAGGACCATTTTTGAAGCATAGTTACGCAATATGCATACAAATTGCGGATAGAATACAAGGCGAGTCACCACCCGTCGTCTTTCCTGACTGACTCGTGAACCGCACGCTATATCCTCAGTAGGATTTGATTAGAGATGTAGATTTTTCCCATGTGAACTCGGCATATTCATGCATTCAACTCCAAAAATCATCATTAACTTCACGCAATGACCGACCAGGCCCTGTCACGTACACACGGCTCGTCGACGCGCTCGCATTGCGGAGATACGTGCGGTGCCCCGCGAGTAAGCTATATTGTCCAGATGAACTTCGCGCGTCTTCAGCTCACCTGTTTTTCACATTGTCTGATTCAACTGACAGAAACCTGTTGATGCCTGGTCTTATTCGGATCCGCGAACGGGCATGTGCTCGTAACGCACCCCACAACGAAGACGCGGTTGATGTTGCCGGCGACTGCCATGCTCGTTGCAAATACGAGGTGCGGTACAAGCTGTCTCGACTCCATAAACGTACGCGCGAGTCGGCTCATAACTGCGTTCAAGTTGTGGCCATCGGGGTTCCGCTTCCGCATTCTGTGCTTCAAGCGCTCGTAGAACAACGGCTGTACGTCCGACACTCTAAGAACACACCGCGAGACCGCTCTGGTCGTTTTGTGGCGCCTCGTGTCAACACTCAAAAGTGAGTTGATCAATCATCAAAACATCGTACCCCGTTACTGCTCATTTGACGACAGACTTATTACTTGCATCAGACTTCGAATGAACGGGAGGTGCGAGTGCGTCGAACTTCACCGGCTTCACCGTCGATCGCTTCACACTTGTTCTTGCCGAAGCGCGGCAGCATCATGCTCTGCGAGCTGTCTGGAACTATTACGAAGTACCAGAGGACCCATCAACGCGCCGCTTCCGATCCGATTCCAGTATGTGGCTCTATCGCTGCGGTGAATGGCTCTGGTGGTACTCCGCACCAACCCTGACTTGGCTTCTGATCAAGGACAAAAAGTACCGGCCCTCGTCACGTCTCATTTGACCGACTTGCATTAGACTTAGAACACGCAGTGCGGACTATTTCGCGCTGCGTCAAATTCGCAAACCGATCTTGACTCTTATATGGGCGCGCAGCGGTTTAGGCAAACACATTTCGTCCAGCCATCAGAACAACATCATATTTGCATATGTGAACATTCGCGTGTATTCAGAATCAGGGTCTCGACTACGCCACAACTCCTCCAAATATCGCATCCTCGACCGAGCTTCTCACAGGGTGATGGGGATGCAGCCGATGGAGATCAGACCACCCTGTGAAATTGAAACCAGGTTAGTTTCAACCGGATCGATAGTCGCAAATTAACGTACAATGCTGTTGTTCTCGCAGCAGACAGGGCTAGCCGAGCAGGCGTTGCCACTGCCTATACCGATGACGGAGATGGGCGAACAGCCAAGACCCAGCAGGACAGTGACGTCCGACAGGACAATGCCCAGCAAGCCCAGGAGCAGACTGCCCGCTGCAGAGCTCGCCTGTACGTCGCATAGTTTAGCTGTGTATCAGGCGCCAAAATCAGCCAGACTACACTTACGCTCTCAACCTGTTGGCAGCACTGGATAGATCCAGTGTTACACTGGCTCGCGGTAGTGACAGTGGACGCGGGGGCGGTGGCCGTGACTGTCACAGTGACAGGCGGGGGGTTGTTGGGCATGGCGGCCGCAAGGAGAGACAAAGAGAAAAGCATGTAGAAGAACAGAGTGTATGCTTTAGCGAACATGGTGTCGTTGGGTGAAGAGGTTAGGTTGAATCTGCTTTGTTGGCTGCTCGACCTGACCAGCCTTAGTCGTGAACAGCGACCCTTTTATACGATGTGCGACACCCATCTCGACCTTAGCTGTCAACTACCTCAACAATTATTGGTCAATCAACCAAGTTCTCATCCGGCAAAAGCGCAGGTCCAGAGCCTCTCCACAATATCGCCACCGTGCAAAAACGTATGAGTACGTAAGAAAATATCATGAGGACCTGACGTGATTCAATAGCTCGCGTCGACAAACGCTTGGAAGCGTTCGCTTCTTCTCAAGGCAAGTCGGACGTGCCAGCCAATAACTGCCAAATGGAGCCTGATTCGCGGACGCGCAGGACCTGGCCTTGCCTATAAAAGAAGTGGACGAGAGTCTCGCCAACGAGTCGCAGTGGGAATCGGTGGAAGGAGAGAGGGAGGCATGCACCGCCCTCCCGTCTGGGCACGACCCACGGGGCCCGCGCGCAGGGCAGGCATCAGCAGAATCAGATTCCGGCGATTCGCAGCAACGCATGTCAAGTCAAACGAGTGTACTGAATATACTGCAACATACGGCGCTGCACGGCACGCTTGGATCATGAGAAGAACAGAGAGGAGGAATGACATTGCGCGGGTGGCCAATCCTCGTGCACCCGTCAATCACCCTGAGCACAAGGACAAATCGGGTCGCCCCGAGCGCCCATAAAGGAGGCTTTTTCGCAGCCTGGCAGCAGGAGCTCGACCTTGGCTACTCTGGATCGTGATGGCGATGAGGAGCTGGCCACAACGCGGTTCGCGGTGAGCAGAATTTTGGTTGTATATGGACATTTCCAAGTGGCCCAATGATGCGAATACAGTAGCGGCGAATAGGATCCCTAACGCCTTTAAACTTTTTGGGACGTATCGGTTCACGGGTCCGGGAGAACATCTTATTGGTTCGTCGGGTCAAACTCTCAACATTGGTATTCATGTCCACGCTCACCATATTACTACGCCGACCACGTGAACATAGGACTCTCTCTACCCCGCCCTGACCACCCGCACGTTGTTGCAGTCGGTGTCTACTGTATACATTAACGCCTCAGGTACCCTCTACTATTGCAGGTCACCGGGTTCCTTGAACGAGTAGGACAGTGGGAAGCCGGTCATTCAGTGCGTAGACATGCTCTCCAAGTTGTACGCCACTCGTTTTCGTAACGCTTGATGCAACGCGTCCAGGGAGGACATAGTAGTATGTCGCGTTGCGCCCGAAAAACATCAAGTTCTATCCATAACACTCCGCTTCAAGCTTCAGTAGTTAGGGCCCTCGCAGTGGCTCGACGGTTCTTGGGAATCACCAGCCAACTGTTATATTTTTCTCATGAAAGCAACACAATGAAATCGTGCCTGCAGGGCTGGATCTTCAAACAGTCGTCGTAGGCGTCCGAGAACCCTCCGTGGGACGAACCAGTATAATGGGCTGAAGTTGGCCGTCTTCCTCGCCACATCGGACACCCTATTGAGAGCGCCACTCGGTGGGCCTTTGGATTGTAAAGAGTGGTTAAGCTCTGATAGATTCCATAGATCGCTCAAGGCTACGTATCGAAAGGTTATCATCACCGTGAACGTTGTTTTATGTGTTGTTACGCTAGGCTGTACGTCAAAAGAAGTGGCCCTCGTAGTGGAGTCCCACGACGGACACATGCCTAAAGTACAAATACATACGTCCGCGTGCCGCGCCGTCCTACATCCACAGTGCCTTCGAATCGCCCCAGTGAGTAATTTCTCCCATTAGTTCACGGAAATATCTGACGCAGGACTCCGCCAGCATCGGGCTTTCGTGTGCAAGACAGCGTCGTAGGCGGCCAATCCGTTTACTCGAACACACCGCGAACGCGCGCGGGATACACGATCGTCATATATCCAAAGGACCTCCAAAAACGCTACCAGCGCGTGCTCTTTCGGCGTACCGGTGGGGAAAGCGTTCTCACCCAGTAAGGGGAGCTTACGCTGCCCCGTTGCCGATGTTATTTATGGGTTCCTCCTGCTGGTCCCAGCGTGAATGGCAGCCCTCTCAAACACGAAGTAGCACCCACTTCGTATCTAATCATTTGGAAACTAGTACGCCGTTTCAGCGCGCCTTATCATCGATGGCCCGAGCAGGAGTTGCATTGTACCCGTACCATCCGCGCATGCGATCGAGGTCCCGCTTTCACGCGCGCTTTGGACCTTTCGTCGCCGCTCGGTTTTGGCTCCATTACAACTGATTTCGGATGAGCACAAGGCAGAGAAAGCAAATTACCGCTGGAGTATCAAGCTTATGCGAGCGTAGGATGACTGTTAGCATCGCGAACGCGAGCGAGACCCGCTCGCGAAGAAAAACGGTCTAAGAGGGGCTCCGGGTATCGTTCCCAGGCCGGTGATGCAACATTTTAAGGCGGATCGACCGCACGTCACCGCCACGGTGCCAACTGACTAAGCTACCTTTGCGAACGCGTCAACGAACGACGCGTACCCTCCTCGGTGGGTAGTAATGTCGCCGAGTCAACGGGGAAGAGAGCTTGTACTCGGTTTCGCTAGGAACATGGAAAGTCATTTCAGTGATAACTTCTGAAAAACTCAGCACAAGTATCTGTCGCCACATACCTTGAATATCCGTGCCTCCCGACTATCGTCCATGTAGTAGTCAATGTCGAGTTAGCGGAGGGTCGGTGAAGACCAAGGTACGGACGATGACCGAGGTGCCTGCGCCAATCTCCCGGAGCCGCGCCTCTAAAAAGGGGCTCTGGAGGCATCTCGCGCGCGATCTAAGCGCGCGTCCTAGGATCGACATCCTCGCCGCTGAGCAAATTTGCAGGATCGTTTTCGCGTAACTCTTCCGTAGCTGCTCCTTATGCTGGCATCAGGCTCCTACCCACCGTGCGTATCGAGTTGTTGGGAGGGCTTACTTCTCGCTCCTTCTTGCCTGCGGCGCACACCATCTCGCACAAATGATCCCATT